>PITA01005519.1:86317-109773 GCA_004023965.1 Spilogale gracilis | reverse complement strand
TCTTTCCACAGTTTGGCGATTGTGGCCATTGCTGCGATGAACATTGGGGTGCATATGGCCCTTCTTTTCACTACTTCCGTATCTTTGGGGTAAATGCCCAGTAGTGCAATTGCAGGGTCATAGGGTAGCTCTATCTTTAATTTTTTAAGGAATCTCCACACTGTTTTCCAAAGCGGCTGCACCAGTTTACATTCCCACCGACAGTGTAAGAGGGTTCCCCTTTCTCCACAGCCTCTCCAACACTTGTTGTTTTCTGTCTTGTTAATTTTGGCCTTAAAAAAGATTTTTATTTATTTATTCAACAGAGAGAAACACAACTAAAGAGGGAACACAAGCAGGGGGAGTGAGAGAGGGAGAAACAGGCTTCCCGCTGAGCAGGGAGCCCGATGTGGGGCTTGATCCTGGGTCTCCGGGATCATGACCTGAGTGGAAGGCAGTCGCTTAACCAACTGAGCCACCCAGGTGCCCTTGCTTTGCAGAATTCTAGTGCTCTATAGCCTTTTGTATTTCTTCTAACATACTTACTGTGTTGTAGGACTTAATACAATTGTTTCATCTCTGTGTCAGAATATAAACCCCTTGAAGGCAAGGGTACAGGCCTCGATCGCCAAACCATTGATATGACTTGTATGTAGCGCCTAGCTGCTGTCTAGTCTTCTCCGACCTTTCCTCATGTCTGCTGCTATCTTCAACCCCTCTGAAAAACGTGTAAGACATGGTGTCCACCCTAAAAATCTTAAATAGAATAGCCACCAGAAATAGATAATGAATTGGAGAGATTATAAAAAACAGAGAATAGGTCGAAGTAATCATTATCTTAGAATCTTAATTCTATTTTTATTCCCTTTTTTAAAAGATTTTATTTATTTATTTGAAAGAGAGAGAGATCACAAGTAGGCAGAGAGGCAGGCAGAGAGAGAGAGAAGGAAGCAGGCTCCCTGCTGAGCAGAGAGCCCGACCTAGGCCTCGATCCCAGGACCCTGAAATCATGACCTGAGCCGAAGGCAGAGGCTTTAACCCACTCAGCCACCCAGGATCCCTATTTTTATTCCTTTTCTGACAAAATAAATTCTCAGTGATAAGGCTAAGACTTCCCCTATGTGAGCACAAGAGATGGGACAACATGTAAAAACTCTACTATCTTTATTTCCCATGCACACTTGGTATCTCTTTTTCCTGTATCTTTGTTCTATTTTCTTTCTGATAAGGTCCTCTTGTACCAATTCCTGGTATTCATTTTTCAAAATGCTAACTTTTTTTCAGATCTCACCTTCATGTCACCTTCAACCATATTTTCCCCATCTCCCTTTAGCAGATATTACCTTTCCCCTTTGAATCCCTTTCTGTCTGCCCCTCCACCCCACCCCACGCACATGCACAGTCTCTCTCTCAAATAAATAAGTAAAATCTTAAAAAAAAAAAGATTAAGTTCTGAGGATCTAATATATAGCATGGTGATTATAGCTAATAATAGTGTATTATATACTTGAAAGTGGCTAAGAGGGTAGAACTAAAATATTGAAGAAAGAAATGGTAATTAGGTGAGCTGATAGAGGTATTAGGTAAGGCTCTGCTGGTAATCATGTAATTATGTATTTTGCAATACATAAGTATCAAATCTACACATTGCACACTTTAAATTTATACAATGTTGTATGTCAATTATATCTCAGTAAAGCTGGGAAAAAAACGGAAAAAGTAAAGGAAAGAAGGAAGGAAGGTAGGAAGGGAGGAAGGAAGGAAGAAAATGATCCCAGCATAGATTAAAAAAAAAAAAAAAGTGAGGAGCAAGGAATATAATTATATCGCTGGGAAGAAAAGATGGGACTGAAATTGGAGTGGGGGGAAGGTGGGGAACCTGCTTGAGGTAAATAAGAAAGGCCTTCTCAAGGGAGTTAGGGTTTAAGCAAAGACCAAAATATGATAGGGAGTTAGCCAGGAACAAGGTAGGAGGAAGGAACATTACCAGGTGGAGACTGGGATGAGACAGAGCTTGGCATTTTGGAGAAGCTGAAGTTCAGTGGCTGGAGTGAGCAAGGGTTTGAGCTGGAGCCTGAGGCTAGGGTCAGATAGTGTGGGCATTTATAGGCTATTAGAAGGAGTTTGGGTTGCACTAGGCTTGACTGAGAGGGTGTGATTTTCAGCTGGGCTTAACAAACCTATGTTAAATGTAGGGGGAGTAGGTATTTGAGATGGAAGAGCAAAGTCATGGGTTTGTGTCCAAGAATGGTGTCAGGGAAGGCAAGAAACAGTCTGAACTGGAGGAGCTGCATTGGTGCGAACGAGAAACTTCTCTTTGGGAGGGTGTCATGCTATAGCCAGAAGCGACCAGCTTGGACAGGATCTTTCTCATAGCAGACAAAAAGTCAGGCTGACGTGGTGACCTTTTGGAATAGATGGTTTCTTTTCTGAGAAGTTGAACCTTTTCTGGGAATATTTATGCTGAGTGAGCTCTCTGACCTTCCGGCAGCATGCATAAATGCTATCCTTCACGAACATTCAACTCTTTCCTTTCATGTCAGCAGAAGGAAATAAATCATTTATGTTAGTTTTGGTAATTGAAGAAGCTTTTCATTTCCAATTTACCCCCGTGTGTGAGACTAACTTGAGTTGATAGTCATTATTAATCATGTACAGCTTTTCAGTGGGTAGACCATGAGTTGGAACCTTATATTTTTGTAAAAATTGGTGTAAAGACCTTGAACTTAAGCTTTCTAGTCTAAACATGAAACCTGAGAGTTAACATTGTATTACATTTTCAATAATGACTGTGTCCTTTTTCTTCCAGGCTTCCTTCAGGATTTTAATCATCCTTACAGCCTCTTTGAAAATGACTGAACTTTCAAATTCCCTTAAGTTAAAATTTTAAATTCTATTGAACATTTTTGTAGAGTATTTCATTACTTTTACATTATGACTTGTTCAGTAATTTGAGATCATAAGGGTGAAAAGCTCTTGAGACAGATTTCATGGTTAATTTAAAAACTTTTAAAAAACTTCTGAATAATCTCCTTCCTAGCTAGTTTTACAGTCTTAATATTCTTTCCTTGGAACATAATGTGGTATAAATACAGAATGTTCAAACATCCAACATGTAAATTTAAATATGGCATAGGGATTGGAGGCTACACCCAAGATTACATTTGACATTATTGTTTTCTAATCGGTGTTACCAGACAATAACGCTCAAATTCTAATTTTGTTTATATTTAATATTACAAAAAGGAAAGAAAAAACCTGCTCCATTATCCAAAATCTTCCCTGGAATAGCAAATCTGAGGTAATGATTGCTATCATTAGTATCTGAATCAATGATACTTTGAGTGGATCAATCACAACCCATTTTTAATGATATAAATACTTTTTTTAAAAAAAGAGGTGAAAACTCTTAACCATTTAAGGAAAGTGCTAGAAGATTTTTTTAATAGAGCAAAATTATACCAGGCTTGTTTCAATACCAGGTAGTTTGTTCACTAAAATTCAGTAATGTTTTGATCAGGCTCGTTCTTTGGTTGTAAAGGTGCTGCTAGTTCTAGGATAGTGAGCAGACAGATGGGGCCCAGGAAATTCAAATTGTAATAAACTTGTTACAGACTGAAGCTTTAGTTTCATAATTCTAGGTAAAGGTGTAGAAAAATTTTGAAGAATAACCAGGAGTACTTGTTTTCCTGTTTATAAGATTACCATTTGCCAGGTTTAAATAGATCTTTTTTATTAGAAAGATTCATATCTCAAAAGCATACTAATTCTCAGCATATTAAAAATATATCCATTTTGTGTTAATTTTCTATGTATGGCTATTTTCACAAACTTTTCAAAATCTCATTAATTGATGTCTTTGGGGGAGTTTCATCTCTTCTTTCACCGAAATAAACTTCAATTTCATTTCTCAATTCAAAATATTTCAGTATGGACTTATTTTCTGTAGTATGTCATGTCACCTCCGATAAATTGTGAAAAAAAATCATTCTTTAATCACACAACCTGAGTATGGCTCTTGATTTATAACCACCAGAAAAAAGACTTCTGTAAATAAACACCAAAGGAAATGAAAAATATTAAGCCATGTTTTATTTATTTTATTGTAATTATAGTAGAATTTTCAATGAATTTCTTCATTAATGGCCCTAATAATTTATTCTAAAATCTACTACAATTCTGTATCTTAAAAAATTATGTACCAACTCTTTTCCATTTTTTTCATCCTCACTTATTTTATGTAATCAGGTTGAATATCAACATATCATAAAATAGTATATTTAAAGAATTAGTGATTTTGGATTTGCTTGGTGTTAAAGTATGAATAACCTCATTCTTTTGTGCTCTGTTTGACTTTTTTCTTTCCTCACCTATCAGGGAATCTAAAAAAGTAAAGTGCAGCTCAGCTGGCTGTCTTTGAAGAATAACAATTTGAGATGAGAGTAAGTTGATAGTGTAGTAATAAGTCTGGTGACAGGTTTCCCAGGAGCTGTCTTATGCAAAAAATGATAGAGGGCTGCCCACCATTGCACACAGAATGCTGACATTCTTGATTTTAATAGGGAAACTTTTCTCTCTTGCACCTGCTCCAGTATCTGAGTAGCTGTCATGTACTCCAACAAAAGAGAGGAAAAATTGTCACTATGATTTAAGAAATATGCCTTGGCATAAGAAAAAGCAAAATATTTTGAGCACTTAGAATTTATTTTTCTTGTTCTCTTATGCCTGGCTTCTACAGTGCATCCTTTAAGTCATACTTAATAGTATTAGAATTTTCCTTTTGAGTTCATCAGTATGATTTCATCAGTGTAGAAAGCTCTTTCAATTATTAAGAAGACCGTGTATGTGTGTGCTATAGGAGTAGAAGGTTTTGTATCAATGATTACTGGATTTTCAGCAGTAGTAACAAATGAAATACCTAGATAAAATGTAAATGCAGTCTTTACAAGTATATCAATAAGACATAAAATTTAAACTTGATAAAGTTAAAACTTACCCCAAACACTTTACTTATTAAAACAAACAAGCAAAGTCATGGAATAAAATGCATATTGAAATCGATTATTGAAAAAAACGAAGGGTTCGCAAAGGTTTTTAGATTTCTGGCAGATTGACTATAGAGCCAAAGCCTTTAAATGTGTTCAAAATATTGAAGTGCTGTTGCTTTTTTTTTTTAAACAGCATTTTTATTCCTATTACTGCTTTCTGGGTTAAAATTATGAAGGAAGTCTGTCAGATCTCTTTTACACTTAGATTTTCTCAACAGGTATGCCCTCCCATGGCATTTTCATGCTGGCTTTTCTGCTGCTGCTGTTTTTCAATTCTAACTCCTCTTTTAAAAATATGCAAGAAATTTTAAGATTATATATATACATGTGCCTGCATGGTATGTATCCATATATAAACCGTAACAAAAATTTAATTTGCCTGATCTTTTGTTTACTCATTTTTAAACAAACACTAAAATTAAGTACCAAAATTAATTTTCTCCTGTAAGAGTATTTACCATTAGAAATTATTCACTTCTTTCAGTGCTGCTGATATTACTTAAAAAGTCTTTGGACCTCTTCCTTTTGAAATGTCCTTAAAAACCTGAAAAACATTTAAAATACATCTTTAGTAGTGGCAGGTCACCATTCCTTGAGGATGGCTGAGAATGGGAACAAAGAATTTGTTTTTGAAAATGCAGAAAGGCATTCAGAGCCATATGTGATGAACAGGTAACTGATCGTTGCAGATAACACATTTTGGGTCAAGGCCAGGTTTAGACTACAAAGAACTTGTGTGTAGGGGAAAAGGAAAAATGGAAAGGCAGGGAGGAATGGGGGGACCCCAAGCTTACTATGATAGCCATTTGTAAAGAAAAACCCAAAATGGTTTTAGCAATTGAAAAAAGCTTTGCGTTTTCCATGGTGACTACTTTGAAAGAATGCAATCATTTGGAAGTACTGGCAGCCCATGAAGCACTGAGGTTTTAAGTGATTTTCATTTATAATTCTGAGCTCATTCTATCCACATTGGGATTTAAACCAAACAGCATATAAATTGAAACAGACTCTGATTAATTCTTCCTAAGACTCTTCCACCCATCTGGCATTATTCTGGCCAAAAACCTTACTCACCCTTATATACCATCCTATGTGAGTCTTACTGAAGAGACATCTTGTTAGCTTTGTTGAGTTTCAGAAACCTTGGTTTGCATGGGTAATGCGGAGTCAAGATGGCGCCAGGAAATGTCAGCTCTGGACAAAAGGAGTGCGGCAAATGTTAGAAAAGTGGGAAAGGCACCGAGATTCAGAGAGAGTCACCATGCTAACAAGAACTTTGGGTGGTTTTCAACTTACGAAGCTACCATCTGAAAAGGTATCAAAAAAGATCAATTTAGAGGCACCTGAGTGGCTCAGTCAGTTAAGCCTCGGATTCTTGGTTTCTGCTCAGGTTATGATCTCAGGGTCACGAGATTGAACCCCCTTTGGGCTCTTGAAAATCTATCCCTCTCTCTCTCCCTCTGCCCCATCCCCAGTGTGTGTGTACACTGTCTCTCTCTTTCAAGATAAATAAAATAAAATATTTTTTTTAAAAGATCAACTTAATACCAGTTGCCAACTGAAATTTCATATAATTATCCAAACTTATTTGTCTTGCCTCATGAGATTGAATGTTATACTTGGAAGAAGACACCAAGTGTTAGCACACCTGGCCTGACCCTAAATTATTTGTGATCTTGACAGATTTCTTCAAGGAAAGGGTGGTTTTCTCATTTTCCAATGAATCCTTTGAGACAGACAGATACTAGTGCCCCAATTGTCTAGATAAGGAATTTGAAAAACAAGCTCACCAGAGTAGAATGAATTGCCCAACCAAGATCTTTTAGCTTTAAGAAGTTGAGCTAAGCTTGAAAAGACATAGCTTTTATCTTACGGGAAGCTGCTTCCTGTGAGACTCACTCACAGATGCCCCAGGGTGGTTAGTTGGTTAGCTCTGACTTTTAATTTTGGCTCAGATCAGGATCTCAGGGTTGTGAGATAGAGTTAGTTGGTCTCTGAACTCAACAGGGGCTTGAGTCTCTCTCTCTCTCTTTCTCTCTCTCAAAAATAAATAAATAAATAATTTTAAAAAAGAAAAAAGAAAACCACTTCTCTCTGAGGTTATAGCTAAAAAATTCCCTTTAAGTTTGTCTAAAATCATACAAGAAAGAGGTTATTGTGTTAGAAAAAATCTCCTGTCAATGAACCTGAACAATTCTGGAGGAAATGCTTTCTCAACTATCAAGAGTAAACCAGAAAATACCATGCTTGGTTATAACGGTAAGGATACGTTTGCTTGTTACTACCCTTTTATTTGGTTCAAACACTTTCAGTGACTTCCAGCTCAAATGTCTTCTTTGTTCATCATTGTGATATTCCCAAAGCACACATGATTAATATATTAAAGGCAGTCTTCTAGTCATCTGAAAATCAAATACTAAAGCCATAAGGAGTCAGGTTCTATATTTAGGAATGAACTCTTACTGAGTTTTTAATCCTAACAACATTTGAGACCCTACTATGTACAAAGCATTATAAGTTGATCAGAATAATTTCAGTAACAACACTACATATAAAAATATTACATATTGCCCTGGATATCATGCATTATAGATACAGATTCTAACCAAAAGGATATCCTTTTGCATAAACTTACTGCTACATGAAGGTTATTTCATTTGAAAAGATAATTGTAACCCAAAAAAATTGTTTATAAACTTCTGCAATTGCTAGTATGGTTTTCTTTTCTTTTTTTTTTTTAATAAGAAGAGGGCAGAAGAACTAAACATCCATGTTTGAAAATGCTTAATCAGGTGTCTCTCATTCTAATTATCTCCTTAAAGATGCCTGACATAGTTTCTCCAAAAGAGCAGTCAGCATTCTACAATCATACACATTTGATTTGTACTAAGAAAAAAAGAAAGGCTAGTTTGCTGTAGGAGAAAGAAACATTTACAATGAATGTTCTATGACACTGAGCCACATTAAGTGTTAAGAGATGTTATAATATTTTACTATTTAGTATATACTTTTTGAAGTGTTACAGTGTATGTCGTTTGATATATACAAATTTATATATAATGTATATAATAATGTGTATATATTTACATATTTAAACATAATATTTTGCTAACTTTTATAAAAATACTGACCCTCAGATCCCTTAATCAAAAACATAATTTTGCCATACTTCTCCTTTGGAAGAAAATGAATCAATTTAGTTATTATTAAGTTATGCAACAACAAGGGTAAAATTTTGTGTACTTTATGATAACAAAGCATTGTCATAATCTTATAACCCAATAAGAGGCTTTTTTTTCTTCTTTCCCCATATTCCTCTCCCTTTACCTCCACTTTTTTTGTTTTTCCCCTCAGTTTTATTGAGATGTAATTGATATATGACCTTATATCACATTTAGTATTTGTATGCAACATAATGATTTGATAAAAATATATGTTGCAAAACAATTGCCACAACAAACTTAGTTAACATCCATCACCTCACATAGTTACAATTATTTTCTTGTGATGAAAACTTTTCAGGTCTACTCTCTCAGCAACTTTCGAATTTGGAGTATAGTACTGTTAACTACAGTCACCGTGGTATATATTACAGCCCCAGAATTTATTTATTTTATAACTGCAAGATTCTGCCTTTTGACTACCTTCACCTGTTTTTCCCACTTTCCACTTCCTAATTCTGAGAACCACCAATTTGTTCTCTGTACCTGTGAGTTCAGTTTTTTAGATTCCTCAAAGAAAAACAAAGATTCATCTTTCTCAGTCTGACTTCACTTAATACAATGCCCTTAAGGTCCATCCATGTTGTTGCAAGTGTCAGGATTTCCTTCTCTTTTATGGTTGGATAGTGCTGCATTGTGTGTGTGTGTGTGTGTGTGTGTGTGTATACACATACACACACACACACACACACACACACACATACACACACACATATATATATAGCATTTTCTTAATCTTTTCATTCAGGTTGCTTCCATGTCTTGGCTACTATAAATAATGCTGCAGTGAACACAGGGGTGCAGGTATCTCTTTGACAGAGTGACTTCATTTTTTTTTCTTTTTGTTTTTAAAAGATTTTATTTATTTATTTGACAGAGAGAGATCACAAGTAGGCAGAGAGGCAGGCAGAGAGAGAGAAGGAAGCAGGCTCCCTGCTGAGCAGAGAGCCCGACCTAGGCCTCAATCCCAGGACCCTGAAATCATGACCTGAGCCGAAGGCAGAGGTTTTAACCCACTGAGCCACCTAGATGCCCTATTTCTTTCTTTTAAAAAACTTTTTTTTAATTTTATTTATTTATTTGTCAGAAAGAGAGAGCACAAGCAGGAGGAGCTATAGGCAGAGGGAGAAGCAGGCTCCTTGCAGAGCAAGGAGCCTGATGCCGGGCTCAATCTGACCACCCTGGGATCATGACCTGAGCCAAAGGCAGATGCTTAACCAACTGAGCCACCCGGGCATCCCGAGTAACTTCATTTTCTTTGATGTACCCAGAATTGGAATTGCTGGATCATATGATAGTTCTGTTTTTAATTTTTTGAGGAATTTTCATATTATCTTCCATAGCAGTTGCACATTTACCTCCCTAGTAACAGTGCATAAGGTTTCCCCTTTTGCCACAGCCTTGGATAATAGTCATTTTATTTATCTAGTTATTCATTTTTTTTTAAGATTTTATTTATTTGACAGAGAGAAACACAGCCAGAGAGGGAACACAAGCAGGGGGAGGGAGAGAGGGAGAGGCGGGCTTCCCGCCAAGCAAGGAGTCCAATGTGGGACTTGATCCCGGGTCTCTGGGATCATGACCTGAGCTGAAGGCAGTCGCTTAACCAACTGAGCCACCCAGGCACCCCTAGTTATTCATTTTTAAAGACTTTTCATTTATTTATTTGACAGAGAGAGAGAGACAACAAAAGAGGGCACTCAAGCAGGGGGAGTGGAAAGGGAGAGGCAGGCTTCCCGCTGGGCAGGGAGCCTGATGTGGGGCTTGATCCCAGGACCCTGAGATCATGACCTGAGCTGAAGGGAGATGGTTAACCACTGAGCTACCCAGCACCCCTGGATAAAGGCCATTTTAACAGGCATGAGGTGGTGGTTCAACTGTGGTTTTGATTTGTGTATCTCTGGTAATTTGTAGTGTAGAACATCTTTTCATTTCTGTTGGCCATTTGTATGTCTTCTTTGGGAACAAGTATATTGAGTTCCTCAGCTTATTTACTTATTTTTTTTTTAAGATTTTACTTATTTATTTGACAGAGAGATCACAAGGAGGCAGAGAGGGAGGAGGAAGCAGGCTCCCTGCTGAGCAGAGAGCCGGATGTGGGCCTTGATCCCAGGACCCTGAGATCATGACCTGAGCCGAAGGCAGAGGCTAAACCCACTGAGCCACCCAGGCGCCCCTCCTCAGCTTATTTATTATTGGATTGTTCATCTTTTGCTGTTGAGTTGTGTGAGTTTTTTTATAATTTTAGATATTTAACCCCTTTATGGATGTATGATTTGCCATTATCTTATCCCATTCTGCAGGTTGCATTTTCTTTTTCTGATGATTTCTTCTGCTGTGCAGAATCTTTTTAGTTTAACGTGGTTCCATTGTTTTTTGGGTTTTTTTGTTTTGTTTTGTTTTGTTTTGTTTTTGCGTTTGTTGCCTTTGCTTTTGGTGTCAAATTTAAAAAAAAAAAAATTATCACCAAGATTAAAGTCAAGGAGCTCACCCCTTATGTTTTCTTCTAGGAGTTTTATGGTTTCAGGTTGTACATTCAAATCTTTAATCCATTTTAAATAGATTTTTATGAATAGTATAAGATAGAGTTCCACTTTTAACCTTTGTCTGTGACTGTCCAATTTTCCCAACACCATTTATCAAAGACATTCTCCTTTCCCCACTGTTTATTCTTGGCTACTTTGTCACAAATTAATTGGCTGTATATGTGCAGATTTATTTTGGGGCTCTCTATTCTGTTCCATTGATCTGTGTGTCTGTTTTTATGCCAGTATCATAGTGTTTTGATTACGACAGCTTGTAATATAGGTTGAAACCAGGAAGTGTGATGCCTCCAGCTTTGTGCTTTCTCAAGATTGCTTTGGCTACTCATTCTTTTGTGGTTCCACACAAATTTTAGGATTGTTTGTTCTATCTTGGTGAAAAATGTCATTGGAATTTGGACAGGAATTGCACTAACTCTGTATATTGCTTTGGGTAGTACAAGCATTTTAACAATATTAATTCTTCCAATCTATGAGCTTGGAGTAGTTTTCAGTTTATTTGTTTCACTGTTTTTATAGTTTTTATTCTATAAGTCTTTTTACCTCCTTGGTTAAATCATAGCTATTTTGTTCTTTATGATACAGTTGTCAATGGTATTGTTTTCTTAATTTTTCTTTCTGATAGTGTATTTGTATGTAGATATGCAAGACTGATTTTTACATATTTATTTTGTGTCCTACAACTTTGCTGAATTCATTTATTGGTTCTAATAGTTTTTGGTGGGGTCTTTAGGGTATTCTGTATATAATATCATGTCATCTACAAATAGAGACAGTTTACTTCTTCCTTTCCAATTTGGATGCTCTTCCTTTCTTTCTTCTTTTCCTTCTTTACTCCTTTTTAAAAAGTTTTATTTTTTTAATTTGTTTATTTGAGAGAGAAAGGGCAAGTGACATAGAACATGAGCAGGAGAAAGGCATAGAGAGAGGGAGAAGTAGACTGCCTGCTGAGCAGGGATCCTGACATGGAGCTTGATCCCAGCATCCTGGGATCACTTCCTGAACCAAAGGCGGATGCTTAATCAACCGAGTCACCCAGGTTCCCCCTTCTTTCCTTCTTTTTGCCTGATTGCTCTGCTAGGACTTCCAGTAATATGGTGAGTACAAGTGGCAAAAGTGGATGTCCTTTTGTTGTTCCCAATCTTAGGAGGAAAAGATTTCAGTTTACCATCATCGAACATGGGGTTAGCTGAGGGCTTGACATGTATGGCCTTTATTATGTTGAGGTACATTTCTTCTATACCTAGTCTTCTGGAAGGGTATTTTTATCATGAATGGATATTAAATTTTGTCAAATGCTTTTTTTGCATTTATTGAGATGATCATATGATTTTTATCCTTCACTTTGTTAATATTTATATCATGTACCTTATGACCAAGTGGGATTTATTCCAGGGATGCAAGGATTTTTCACTATCTGCAAATAAGTCCTTCATTTCTGTTTGTTTAAGTCACTGTATGTCCCAATTTTCCCAGGACCATCCTATTTTATACCTGTTGTCTTGGGGTAATTAAAAATAGAACTCCCTCAAATAAGCACACAAAAACATGTTCACCATGGTTAGTCATTAAAAGTATGCAACTTAAAGCCAAAATGAGATATAACTACACACACACTACAATGGCTCAAATTATAAACACTGACCAAAGCAGTTGTTGCTGAAGATGAAGATTTGGAGAAACTATACTTTTAATATATTGCTGTAAGGAATGTAAAATGGTGCAACCACTTGGGAAAATTATTTGATAATTTCTTAAAAACTGAAATACACCTACTATACCACCTAGCCATTTTATGCCTAGATGTTTACATATGAAAAATGAATACATATGTCCATACCAAGACTTTTACATGAATGTTCATAGCAGCTTTCTTTGTAATAACTCTAAACTGGAAACCCAAATGTTCATCAATAGGAGAATGGACAAATTATGGTATAGCCATACAGTGGAACATCACTCAGAAACAAATAGGAAAAAAACTATTGATTCACACAATATATAAGAATCTCTATGTAAAAGAAGTCAAAGAAAAGAAGATACAGTATATGATTCTGTTTATATAAAAATTTTTTTAAAGATTTTATTTATTTATTTGACAGAGAGAAACACAGCCAGAGAGGGAACACAAGCAGGGGGAGTGAGAGAGGGAGAAGCAGGCTTCCCGCCGAGCAGGGAGCCCAATGTGGGACTCGATCCTGGGTCTCCAGGATCATGACCTGAGCAGAAGGCAGTTGTTCAACCAACTGAGCCACCAGGCACCCCATAAAATTTTTAAAAAACAAACGTTACCAAATTGAGGTCAGTGGTTGCCTGGGAATAAGGGGAATGAAAGGAGAGATTAAAAGTGGGGCAAGGAAACTTTTTGGGATGGTGTATATGTTTACCATCTTAACTGTGGCAGGAGTTTCACAAGTGTATGCCAAAACTTACCAAAGTGTAAATTTAAATGGGTGAAGTTTATTATGTATTTATTGTACCTCACTTGCACTTTTTTTTTAATGCCATCTTTCACTCTTAAGGTATTTAAGCTCAAATGTTGGTAATATTCTTTCCTAATCTGGGTGTTCATTTCATAGGTTTTTAAGTAGGGTATTGGTTTCATAGATTTATTCAGTTTGTGAAAAATCTACTCATAATATGTGTACTTATCTATATATATGTTATACTTCAATCAAAACATCCTCCCCCTCCCAAAAAAACCTGAAAGATTCCCTGAGGGAAACATGTAGAAAGTGTTCCAGTTGGATAGTAAATTAAAGGATGGCCCTATCCTTTGTATTTTTATTTTTTTAATGCTAGAGAAAAGAAAATTAAAACTGACAAACAACTTGCAAAAAGCCACAAAAATAGTAAATATTTCCATGGAGACTTTAGGTAATTTTGTCTTCCCTGAAAAATCTATGTGCTTTCCTATGCTTTTCAGGCCAGTGAAAGAACTGGTCTCCCTTTGGTGAAGGATTATTATGTTAAAAAATAATCATCTTGGGGCGCCTGGGTAACTCAGTTGGTTAAGCGACTGCCTTGGGCTCAGGTCATGATCCCGGAGACCCAGGATCGAGCCCCACATTGGGCTGCCTGCTCGGCGGGAAGCCTGCTTCTCCCTCTCTCACTCCCCCTGCTTGTGTTCCCTCTCTGGCTGTGTTTCTCTCTGTCGAATAAATAAAATCTTAAAAAAAAAAATCATCTTATTTATGATCACCCCTTTATGTTTATGTTATAATTCATGATCATTCACATTGGATTCATTCAGAGCTGAAGAATAATACTCATTTCAATATTCCAGCAAGTTTTGGGACACAAAGCAAATGACTCTTGCCAATTAGTTCAGTGGTACCAATATAGTCTTGAGGACAAGAAGCTGTATTAAAAAAGGATTTTAAGGGTGCCTGGGTGGCTCAGAGGGTTAAGCTTCTGCCTTCAGCTCAGGTCATGATCTCAGGGTCCTGGGATTGAGGCCCACATCAGGCTCTCTGCTCAGCAGGGAGCCTGCTTCCTCCTCTCTCTCTGCCTGCCTCTCTGCCTACTTGTGAGCTCTCTCTCTGTGTCAAATAAATAAATAAAAGCTTTTTTTTTTAAAAGATTTTAAGAAAGATCTCTCACTAGGAGAGAATATAATACTAAACACAGAGTGAAATGACCAGTAGAAGATACAGCATTTTGAGATACAGTGAACACTTAAGAAGAAAAAAATCCATGCACTGATATGGATTTTTATGTATTTTGGTGCCAGCAACTCAATGGAAATCTTTTCTCTGTTGAAGATTTTTTTTTTTTTTTATTACCAGGGTAAAAAGAAACGAACAATTCTTTGATATTAAGTAGCAATTTAGTTTAGAAATTGATTAATATTATAAAATAATAAACTGACTTTTGAGTAATATAGCATTTTAATAAATACTCAAAGATTAAGTTATATTAATATGATGCTTTGAATACAGTAAGCCATCAAAGTGGCATAGACTAAATTCAACTCAGTTTAGGGGAAGCCAGTTTAGGGGAAGCAAAGAGAAGGAAAAGATGGTAAGGCAGATAGGGAAGGAGAAAAAAATAGGCATAGTAGAGCAAGAGACAGCAGATAAATGTTCTGTTGCTTTTTAAAATCATGTTTAGTGATACTCAGCTATTACTTGAGGCTCTGAGCTACTTATAAAGTGTAGAAGATTCTATGGGTTGCCTATTCAATATCTACTTCCTTATATACATATGTTAAAATGACCCTGATTGTGTTCAAATAGCTGTCCTCCATGTGGCCACCTACACGGAGAGTCTGGTTCCATTCTCAGCCCCAGAAGGTAAACCCAATTGGTCTAGGGCATTTTCTGCTGAGCAGAGAGCCCGATACAGGCCTTGATTCTAGGACCCTGAGATCATGACCTGAGCGGAAGGCAGAGGCTTTCACCCACTGAGCCACCCAGGCGCCCAGTCTAGGGCATTCTTATTTTCCTTGCCAGTAATTGTTTTAGAAAGGACACACGACCCAATTCTGACCAGTCAGAAACGAGAAGTCTGGGGAAGTTTCTAGGAAAGGATTTCTCACTCCAAGATCAGACACAAAAAAGACACCACCTTCTTTTTCATTTGGGCAATACTATTTCTAAATGTGCTCTCCAGAGCTGCTTCCACTACTTTCTTACCATGAGACAAACAAGTCTGGAAAGAGTTGATACCTAGAGAAAGCAAAACTGGTAATTGGAAAGAACCCAGGCCCTTGATGTTGTCATTAAGCTACTAAATTATCCAGCCCCCAAGTTGCTACGAACCAGCCAAATGATCTTGAAAATTGATCTGGGCTTCAGTTTCCTCAACTTTAAAATGACGAAGATGAATTTTTTGACTTGATCCAACTGGGACCTTCAGCTCTGTTATCATCCCATGGTTCTCACAACCCGTAAACCATTTCACTGAAGTTACTGAACTCTTCTTGCTAGTGACAATATACAACCCAGGGAATGCAAACATCAGTAAACTCTAACTTGATTTTTTTTTCAAGGTAATGTCTAGAAACAAGAGTTTTAAAAGTTGCCTAAGGTCAAGCTATTAAAAGATTTCCAGGGCATTCCCAATATCAAAAGCTGGTATGTGCTCAGTTTTGACATAATGGAAGAAATAATTAGTAAGAAGCTCAAGTATGTGCTGAGGAGCAGAACCTTGACTGGAACTCTCAACATTCCTGTTATTATATTGATCACATTATAAAAAAAGAGATGGGCTAAGCCAGGTAATCTCACCTTGCCCATTTTTCTTGGGGCCATTAGACTTTCATATCAAGGTATTTTGTAACTTGGTGACTTCCATGCTACTCTGACTTTACAATTTGGAAATTTCAGCTTAAATGAGATGAAATGGAATTGTCTTCTGTACCAGGAGGTCATGAGGACTATTCTATCTCTTTTGCTTTCTGTGGTGCTGCTTCTATTACCTGTTAACTAATATCCAGTGTTTCAAAGCCATTTTCTCTTGCTCTGGATGAGTTCATGTTTCAGAATTGCTTGACCTTTCAAGAATTAATTGTTATTTATTTTCAAGGCAAAAAAGAAAAAAAAAAGAGAAATAAAGAAAGGATTTTACATCAAATGGAGTTTTAAGCTAAATGAAATGCAAGGCCTTTCCCACTCTTGAGAAAGTAAGCACTTTTCCCAATGGAATTTTTTTCTGTTTTCAGAAACAAGTATCAATGTCTGTAAGTTATTGATAGCAATGGAAGTTTTTAAGTCTTAATCCATCTAAATTGAATATTTGATGAGTCCCTATAATGTACAAGGTGCCAAGCTTTTATTTTATGCAAAAGTTAAAATGATATAATTAGACAATTAAACCAATAGAAATGTAGACAGCACCTTATTCAAAGAAAGCAAGTGATAGTGCTAGTGGTGGGAAGGGGTAGGTAGTAAATCCTGCAATTTGTGGCTTAAATTAAATTGTATCTCAGTTCCCCATTGATATAATGATAGTACATTGGAGGCTTTTTCCTATTAATAAAAGCTACCTGTTTATAAAGGACTTAAAATGTTATGAATTATTACAGAGCAAATATACATTTGACTTGGGAACCTTAAAATTAATGATATTCTCACCAAACGCTTTTTGAGAAGTGTTCAAACTCGCTTTTGGTCATAATGATTCTAACATTACAAATATCACTGTCAAAATCCCAGCTTTTCTCTGACCAGAGTCGTCTTTGGAAGTAATATTGGGGAAAGCCAGCCCCTTTTCATTGCCCTGCCTCTTTTCCTCTGTCTTTTCCAAGGATGCCCTCTATAATAGGCATAATTCTACCCATAATCCTGTTTACTCATAAATTCCACAAACTATCTGCCAGCTTTTCAGAATTAGCTCATCATACCAGACCTGAATCCCTGAGCTGTTCACTCAAACATCTGTTTTCAACAAGCCTGAAGTCTCTGCTGTGCCTTGGTTCCCTTTCTCCTCTCTCCCTTCCCCTGGTGGGACTTGTCCATAGATACAGCGTCTGCCTCGGGTGTCCTGTTTGCCTTCTTACCTTCTTTAGCTAAGAGTAATGCCTCTCTTCCTAGGATCAACCAGGTCCTGCCAGGCCATCCTACAAAAGAAGTCATCAATATCTTGGAGCTGAAACCAGACAATATTTTCCAGTATTATGGTTGGTCTCCTGGCTTAAACACCATTTCTACTCCTATCAGAAGCAGTCCCAAATTTTGTTTGAGATCCACATTTCCCCATGTTAGCCAAGTAGACAGGATAGGGCTCTTTCTAAGCCCTAGGGGATGGAGTTTGGTACCCAAGATAGCCTATTCCCACAGTGACTGATTCAGAGGTGGGAATGTGACCTAAAATGACACAAGCATAGAAAATGGTAGGACTTCCCCTCGAAGTTGTAGGATAATTGCTTTTTCTTCTTTGGTTAAATTTAAACCTGAAAGGTTATAACTGAAACCAGTTTGACCTTAATATTTGCAGGTCACAGAACAATAAAATAGAGGTCTGTGTTCTAAACATAGAAACATATGCCTAAATATGTAAAAATTATAAAATCAAACACAATGTTAAATAACAAATTGTTGTTTTCTCCTATCTGAATGAATGTATTTTCATAATGTCCCATAAGTTCTGGTTCAAATTCTCAGACCTAGAATTCTAATTTGGAACATGAAAAGTTCACACACCGTTTGGCTCATCTCCTCTTCTCACTACTGCCTCAATTCTGTACCACAAGAGGACTAATAAGCCATGTATGAATACCTCAGATTGTTCATTCAAACTGTATACACATCTCCTGAAAACAACTAACTCTTGGACCCAAATGTAGGCAAACTGGCAATTTAGTTCACCCTTAGGTGGATAGACTCAAGAAAGAGGCCGACATAGGGCTGAGAAGTAGCTTGGAAATTTTTGGCAGATAATTCTTGGGTCTGTGGTACCCAGAGTAAAATCTAGAGGGATATGAGAAAATTCTAGGGGAGTAATGCCTTTGGCTCTAGAACTCTTTGCACCATGGGGAAAGGGCATGGCTGGAGGAGAGCCTGAGAAGAGCTCTCGATAGTGCAAAGTCTAGGGGACGGGATCATTTTGCATGGATCTAAGGGTGGCACTTAGATGTAGGAAACCATCTTACAAGCCTGAGGGCAGTACCTATCTTGGACTAAATCCAACATAACAGAGAGGAATGAGCCAAACCAAGAGATGGAGGTAACTGGGTTATAGTTATATCACATGAGACTCCATAGAAACCACGCCTAAAGCCAAACTTCTCCTGGGACTGTCCATTTTATGAGATGATTCATTTGGATTTTTTGCTTACGCCAATTTGGGGTGAGATTTCTGTCACTTGCCAACTGAAAGAAACATGTCTGATAGGCTTCTTAATGGTGTGTGAATGACTCACGTCTGGGCTGCTTTGCTTCCCAAGACTGTGGGATTAACCTTGATCTAACCAATCTCCTCAAATGAGAGATTTCCTCTAACTCCTTCCATATACCCTGGTGGGGAGGGGGTTCCATGTCCAATGTCTTGACAATCTCTTCTTTGTCAGCCCCGTTTGCCTAGGGACCAGCCTACCTCATACCTACATTCTCCTAGTTTGTAAATGGAAGGAGCTTTCAACTGCCAAACAATAATCCACTCATTAAAGTGTTGCTAAATTTATAACGCCCAACAGTTGAGCCAACTGAAAATAGGCCTCAATGTGATAAATCATAAAGACTCAAACAACCTAATGAACACTGTAGCCTTTTTTTTTCTAATATTTTATTAACTTATTTGTCAGAAGCACAGCTAGAGAGGGAACACAAGCAGGGGGAGTGAGAGAGGGAGAAGCAGGCTTCCCACGGAGCAGGGAGCCACACGCAGGGCTTGATCCCGGTACACTAGGATCATGACCTGAGCCGAAGGCAGACACTTAACGACTGAGCCACCCAAGCACCCTTGAACAGTATAGTCTTGAAAGCATAAATTCTTCATTGTCAACATCTTTATTAAGGACAGTTCAAACATGTAGAAAGGAAATAAATACTCCTATTTTGAAAACTGGTTCTTCTGTTTATTGACAGGTTGCATTCATAATTTAGAAGATATGTATTTGTGTACAAAGTTTTGTTTCGTAGATCCCATCTCCAGTGGCCCATCTGATGTTAGCCCCAGTTAATAAAAGCTCAGCTCAGAATTCTGGCTTCTTAGAAATTAACTTCCTGAGGTCATATAGAACACTACATGATAATGAATGAATGAATGAATGAATGAATGAAAATACTTTATCAGTTTCAACTGATATATCACTATTTTCCATATGAAATCATGCCCCAGTGAAGAGTGATTTTTTTTAACCAAGAAAAATGTTGAGGATTGGATCTGTGTATTTTTTTATTTAAAGACTTTATTTATTTATTTATTTATTTATTTATTTATTTATTTATTTATTTGACAGAGAGAAACACAGCTAGAGAGTAGAGAGGGAACACAAGCAGAGGGACTGAGAGAGGGAGAAGCAGGCTTCCCGCCAAGCAGGGAGCTCAATGTGGGGCTCAATCCGGGGTCTGCAGGATCATGACCTGAGCCGAAAGCAGTCGCTTAACCAATTGAGCCACCCAGGCGCCCCATGATCTGTGTATTTTTAAAAGTGAATATCACAATGTAAACTTTTCAGGTCATTAACCCAGTGACAATGAATCCCAGTTATCTAAGAAAAATTGTTCCCTGCTCCGATAGATGGAGGGTATGTCTTCTCTATTAATACACATGCCTCATCACCAGTGCATTCACCTTTGGCCCTAGAAAGGAAGAGGATGGGAGCAGGAGTAAAACTGATGAGCAAAAAATAAAGATGACAGACCAAGATGAGAGACTACAGAGAGACTTGCATACACAAAGCAAGAGGGATGGCCAAGGCCCTCTTGACAGCTTTCAGTTCCTGGTTCAACTCTTGCCTGAGGTCCACCTTCAATTCCAGCTTATTAGCTCTGAGAAATTCCCCATAGAACCATAGACTGCCAAGAAAACATTTTGGGGTTTTGTGGGGTTTGTTTTTTTTTCATCTTTAGGCTAGGTCCAGTAGGCTTTTGTTATTTCGAAGGAAATTCTTTTTTTTTTTTAATATTTTGTTTATTTATTTGAGAGAGAGAAATCACAAGTAGGCAGAGAGACAGGCAGAGAGAAAGGAGGAAGCAGGCTCCCTGCCAAGTAGAGAGCCCAATGCGGACCTCAGTCCCAGGACCCTGAGATCGTGACCTGAGCTGAAGGCAGAGGCTTAATCCACTGAAGCATCCAGGCACCCTCAAATGGAAATTCTTAACAAACATATGTTTTATGAAAGTTTACCTTCTACTTTGTGTACTATCATGGATTTTCAGCTCATTAAACTTTAAAGAAAATCTCAAGAGTGGCTTGTTTTGGTCTGAGCATATTCTAAAATTCTGCAACTAATTCTGCACTTAAACAAGAATTTGCTCTTAAATAGAACAAGAAAAGTCCTATTTAAAGCAGTCATTTTTACTGTGAATAATATGAGTACCATAATTTACAATGCTTGTGGAATTTTAGAATAAAGATATTTCCCTTGAATTTCTCAACAATAATTAGATCCCTAATCAATTGCTAAAATCCACAGTGACTCAAATCATCAGCAAACTTGAAGATATTGACCATCACGTCTTGGTTTTAATGGCCTCTACATACTCTATAGTTCAGTGATTCTAGCACAGAGAAGTTGTCCTTGAGTAAAAGAACAGTTTCCCATCTCCCCCCTTTTTCTCCTAACCTCGATTTTCTCCCTATGCCTTCTTTCATTTAAAACAAAAAACAAAAACAAACTTCTATAAAAACCTCCTTACTATTTAAATATTTGTATTGGTTTGCTAGGGCTGCCATAACAAAGTCCCACTGACTGGGGAGGGTTAAGCAAGAGGAATTTATGTTCTCACAGTTCTGGAGGCTAGAAGTCCGAAACTGAGGCATTGGCTGAGTTGGTTTCTCCTGAGTCCTCTCTCTTTGGCTTGTAGATGCCTGTGTTTCTCCCTGTGTCTCCACATGGTCTTTCCTCTAGCCTGTGTCCAAATTTCCTTTTCTTATAAGGACCCAGGTTGTATTGGATGAGGGCCAGCATAAGGACTTATTTAACCTTAATCATTTCTTTAAAATACCCTATCTCCAAATACAGTCATGTTCGGAGGTACTTGAGTCAGGACTTCAACATCCTAATTTGGGGTGTGGGTGGGATGACAATGTAGACTATAGCAACACTTGGTATTTTTTTGAGTACCTAATGTGAGCTATTTTAAAGATTGGGAACAGCTTTTCCCTCATTAAGGTTCAAATCTTGAGGGGTATCTTTTATTTAGAATGCTATTGAAGCCGCTGTGACAAAGAAACCTCCAACTAGACTGGATGGGAATTCCTCTCCCACATTAGAGTTCAAGGTGAGCAACCCAAGCCGACTGGATGGCTGTGTGCTATCCAAACATTGGTTTTCTCTCTGGCACAGGGTGGCTTCTCTGGTTCTTGCCACCACCTCCCCATCACAGCCAGCAGGACGGAGGAAAGGGAAATGCACACTCCTTTTAAGGGCATGATCTGGAAGTCGCACTTACTATCTCTGGTCAAAAGAGAGTCGTAAATTCGCTAGTGGCTTCAAGGAAGGCTGAGAAAATGTCTGTATCTAGGTAGTCGTGGGCCTACCTAGCACATGATTCCCGGCAGATAAAAGCAAATGGCATTAGGGAACAATTGATGGGGACAGAGGCCATAAACAGACAATGACTTTATGTAAGGTAGTAAGTGAGAAAGGGGCAATAGGTCCAGAAGCAGCCAAGGCTGGCATAAGAAAGAGATGGAAAAAAACAGAGATGCGCAGAAAGGTAGAAACTAGAGACCAAAGACCAGAGACAGGGCAAATGAGAAGGAAACTGCTTGGGTTTCCAGAGCTTTTTAGATCCCGACTCTAATCCCTCATGGGAGTACTCTCTTAGGCCTTAATTTTTAATTCTAAGTTGGTTATAAATTTTTAGTTTTTTTTCAGAGTGACTTTCTTTAGATTTTATTTATTTATTTGACAGAGAGAAACACAGTCAGAGAGGGAACACAAGCAGGGGGAGTGAGAGAGGAAGAAGCAGGCCTCCCGCCGAGCAGGGAGCCCGGTGTGGGACTCTATCCCGGGTCTCCGGAATCATGACCTGAGCCGAAGGCAGTCGCCCAACCTACTGAGCCACCCAGGTGCCCCTCGGAGTGACTTTCTTATTTACAATGCCCATTTGCCTGACAGACAAGTGCTTGCTTTCAACCAACAATTCCAAAAACTATGTCTTTAATGCTCATTCTAACTGGAAAATAATTGTCGTAACAAGTAAGAAAAAAGTCAACTTCACAGTTGTTTCATAATATACATTGATATTTTAATCATGTGACTGTAATAGAAGCCATGTATTTTTTAAAAAGAAAAATATAAAAGGCTGAAAGTTATTGGCAAGGCTTGCTAACTCTGCTAAACCCTTCTATTTTTTAGTAAAATGTCCTTTAAAAGCAAGAGTCCTCTTAGAAAAGGTACCACACATATTAGAAATTGTTACCACAGGACTGTAGTTTTTTTAGCAATAAGGTTTTCCTATATATTATAATGAATGCATGCAAAATATTTCAATGAAAATTTTGATCTTTTTGTTGAAAGCCACAAAGCTCAGATGATCATGTAAAAGTTTAAAAGGGAAATTCAAGTACTTTATTAATTTCCTAGGTAGGTGTCTCAATGGTAGTCCATAAATATTTCTGGATAAAAAAAAATCTGAGGGGCCCCGGTGGCTCAGTGGGTTAAAGCCTCTGCTTTCTGCTCGGGTCATGATCTCAGGGTCCTGGGATTGAGGCCCGCGTCAGGCTCTCTGCTCTGCAGGGAGCCTGTTTCCTCTGCTCTGTCTCTGCCTGCCTCTCTGCCTACTTGTGATCTCTCTCTCTGTCAAATAAATAAATAAATAAATCTTTTTAAAAAAAAGCCATTTCTTAAAAAAAAAAAAGAAATCTGAGATTCCAAATTACTTACTCTGTAATGTGTCCTTGAAAATGCACCTGAGACAGCTAGATTTTGCTCATGGATCCTTGGACTTAGGCCACCCAGCATTCATTTCTCTTTCTTAATGGCACCCAAGTTCTCTTTCTCCTCGCACCCAAGGAGTAAGAAATTACTCCTTCTGCTTTGGAAATACTCC
>PITA01005519.1:0-86217 GCA_004023965.1 Spilogale gracilis | reverse complement strand
TTCTATGTGTTTTCATATAATTCCATTGTTCCTAGAGTCAGCAGACTTGATTTGTGTTGTTTTCTGTCTAAAAGCTCTGATTCACCTTCTATATACTATTTATAAATTGAGCACATTGAACTATGATATCAAAACTAAACACACACACGCACACACACACCCTGCCCATCAATGACAACCTTACAACCTATGAAAGAATTTAGGCAGGAAGTACCAACAAATGAAAAGATGGACAGAAAGAGAGAAGTGTGAATAAAGCTGTTACAAAGTTTTCAAAGATCTTTACAGACATGGTAATTGTCCCCAATAGAAAAAACGAGGGTGGGAGGAAGTATCAGAGTTATCACAGAAAAAATAGTTCAATTTTATCAGTAATCAAAGAGAAATAAAAACTAGATACCAACTTTTCCTCATAAAATTGAAAGTGATTTAAAACATCAATACTGTTGAAGGGGTGGTGAGATAAGCATTTTCATAAACTTCTGGTGAATGTAGAACTGACTATGAATTTTCAGGAAAGCAATGTAGCAATATGCAACAAGAACCATCAAAATACTCATAAATCGTATGAGTCAGTCAGGTAGAACCATGATGAGGGTTACAGAAAATGGGATTTATTATATGAATAGAGCTGTTAGTTGTGGAAAAAGCCCAGAGAGGGGCGCCTGGGTGGCTCAGTTGGTTGAGTGACTGCCTTCGGCTCAGGTCATGATCCGGTAGACCCGGGATCGAGCCCTGCATCGGGCTCCCTGCTCGGCGGGAAGCCTGCTTCTCCCTCTCTCACTCCCCTTGCTTGTGTTACCTCTCTCACTGTGTTTCTCTCTGTCAGATAAATAAATAAAATCTTTAAAAAAAAAAAAATCCCAGAGAGGCTTTGAGAATCAGAGGAGGAGTCATGAAGCCATACTCATGCACTAGGGTGGCTGGACAAGGCAGAACAAATCTGAGAAACTGATATAGATATGCAAAAGGGGATTTGTGGGGGATATCTCTGGGATCCCATTGCCTTTGAGGGCACCCAAACAGACAACAGGGCTGATCTTTGTCCACTATCCATCAGCAGGGCCAAGGGGCAGGAAGAAGGGCTGGGTGCCAAGGGGCCAGGAGAAGAGTGGGACAACCTGCTGAGTAGCTCAGTTTCTAACAACAAAGATTTTCATAGGGAAAGCCAAGCTGCTGCCTCACTTCTGCTGCCCAAACTTCACATGAGTTCCTCTTTTGGTCAATTCTACCTTTAAGGGTGCAGGGTAAGGAATTCTGGGTAATATAGTTTCCAGTGTAACCAAGTTGAGAATAGAGCAACCCAGCACCCATATATTTTGATCCTGTAGTCCCACTCCACACTTAGGAATGGATCCTAATGAAGTGGAAAATGTAGCCAAAGATTATATAAAAATATAATATGGCTGCCATAGTTAACACAGACAAAATTAGAAATTAGAAATAATTAGAAATAAGTTAATTTCCAATAATGGGGAAATAGACTAAGGTAAGATACAGACAAGACTTCCAATTATTTCAAATGACACATGGCTATGTCTTCATGATATAGAATGAAAAGGTAAGCAAAAAATTGTATCTGCATTAGAATTATGATTTTGGAAACATGTGATTTGACCTTCCTCTTATGCTTCCTTATATACTTCTTTATTCCTTCTTCACAAAGCAAGCAAAGTCATCTTTTAAAAATGTGGACCAGACCATGTATCTCCCTCGCTTAAAATCCCAGTATGGTTTTCCAATGCACCTGGAACACAATCTAAACCTTTCCCACCATCTGCAGAGTCCTTCATGGTCCTGCCTTTGCATTGATCTCTGATGGCTCTTTGCTTGGCTCATTCAACTCCAGTCCCACTGAGCTTTGGACAGTTCCTAGCCAAGGCTAACATTCTCCCACTTTAGGGGCGTGGCAGTTATTTCTTTATGTTAAGCAAAAGTTCCTGACTGATCCCTTCTTGTTATTCAGATCTCAGCTCAAATGTCACCTCCTTTTTTTTTTTTTTTAAAGATTTTATTTATTTATTTGACAGAGAGAAACACCGCTAGAGAGGGAACACAAGCAGAGGGACTGAGGAGGGAGAAGCAGGCTTCCCACCGAGCAGGAAGCCCGATGTGGGGCTCGACCCTGGGTCTCTAGGATCATGACTTGAGCTGAAAGCAGCCGCCCAACCAGCTGAGCCCCCAAATGTCACCTCCTTTAAGAGGCCTTTCTCTGAGCACCTCATCTACTGTGTCTCTGTTCCCCATCACACTCAGCAGTCATTCTCCTGCTTATCCTCCCCATTACCCTGCTTATTTTTTTCCTTCACTAAAATTATGGTGCTTTTTGCTTAGCTGTCTACCTCACTAGAAAGCAAGGCCCATAAAAGCGGAACATTATCTGTCACATTCATTGTTACACCCCTGTGACTCCAACAAAGCCACTAAAGCTCACTATGTTTTCACTGATTGAATGGATAATGAGCAAATCAATTTTCTGAGTTTTCTATAGTAAGCATCTACTCTTTTATAGTAAAGAAAAGGTATTTGGAAGGAGTATGTTGCTTGAAGGGCAAACGTGTCAGGAAAGATTTCACCTGTTACATAACTTAAGCTCTCCCAATTGTTATATCTAGTGATTATCCAGGACTATTTTGGCTGTTGTATAAGAGATAAGTAGGAGTCTCCACTCTACAGAAAAAAAAAAGTGAATTCAGTGTCAGCAAAGCACAAGAATTTGTAAAGCATTCTCTTGGATAAATCATGTCGTGTGTAGCAGTTAAGTAGCCAAAACCCATTTTACCCTGATAACATTCTAGAATTCCCAGAGATCATGAACTCAAAGCCTGTTTTAGGGCTACAACTGCCTCCCCTTCTAGCTCAGTATTCAGTGACTCTTAGCACCTCTGTTTTGTCTTATCAGTGCCACCCATCCAGCCACAATTCTACTCTCTTCAGGACTCTCAGCTTCTCCTGGCTTCGTGTCCTACCCCATCATGACCAAGGGGCAGCCATCCTGACTGGTTAATCCTAAACTTCCTTTTCTCTATCCTTCAAACTCTGAGAAAATCTCAACTGTAAAGAAATACAACTGCTTATCTTTTCCATGTTAGTGTCTTGGCTTTAAGCTGTCTTCAGAGGAAGAAAATTTTATCTTCTTTTGTCTTACATTGCTTTTTTACATTCCTTGCCTTTGGACGTCCACTAGGTGCTTATATATAATGGAAGAGGTGAGGGAGGCAAGGCTTTGTGATGTCAGGCTATGAAACCAAAAGATTTTCACCTTCCCAATCCAACAACAACAACAGCAACAACAGCAACAACAACAACAAGAACAACAACAACACACACACACGCACGCGCAAGGGTGGGAGACAATATTCTCTATGTTAGGTTTTTTCAGAGCCTTGCCTCCACTGCGGTGACGAAGCATCATCCAGGCAGCTGACATATGATTCACTCACTTGACTGAGAACCAACAGAAAAGGGTAAAACATACTCTCTAAAACCAGCTAGGCCTCCAGTCTGGGGAAGTATTTCATTCTTCCTTGGGTAGGATTAAGTTTTATGTGTAAGAAATGAAAGCATCCGAGTAGAGCTTTAATTAGATTTTATCCAGAAGGTAGACTAAACAAGTGCACCTATTTCTCAGAAATTCATCTTGGGGGTTTTCCATAAGGTATGCATTTCCAAAATAATCAGTGACAAACTTCTAACACTCTCCTGTGGCTGATGGGTTTAACTATCTTTAGCAAGCATGAAGTCCACTGAAGGCAGATAGATAAATAGACAACTTTATGGCAGTTAACTCTCCAGGCTGGCCTGTTTTGTGCCAACTTAACTCTGAATTTTGTGTCAAAGGAAACTCTGCGTGACAGGTTTCTTTTTTGGACTCTGAAACTGGCAGCTATTTTGTTCAGTTTTATGGTTCTATAAATTTTGTTATCAGCCTCAGCAATCTTTCATGCTTTCCATGTCCCCCTAAGAGAAAGTAGGCAATCATCAGAAAGTAGCCATGGAGAACTTCCTCTTGCCTATTACTAAGTGCTGCTGGAGAAAAATCACCCTATTAAGCAGGTTGATTTCTCTATAAATACATGAATACCCACTTCACCTGGGCTCACAGCATTCCCTGTCAATTTGCTGTTACTGAATTCGCTTCTTTCTCTTCTCAACAACGAATTTTTCAAACCTCTACTACCAACATTCCAATCCTTTCTTTATTCTCAGGAAAAGACTGTATGACTTATTTGGCATAGAAAATACAAGCATCTGAAATACACTGTGTCCATACTCATTACAGTTATATAAAACTAATCTAGATCTAGCTCTTCCCCCTTTCTTTCTATTACCAAGGAAGAGGTCTCACTCTTTTGCTTAAAGTTCATCACTCTGCAACAGATGGTCTGTAAGATGGCTCCCAATAGGGGAACCTGTGGCTCAGTCAGTTAAGCGACTGCCTTCAGCTCAGGTCATGATCCCAGCGTCCTGGGATCGAGCTCCACATCTGGCTTCCTGCTCAGTGGAGGACCTGCTGCTCCCTCTCCCTCTGCTGATCCCCCTACATGTGTTCTCTCTCTCTCTCTGAGTCTATAAATAAATAAAATCTTTAAAAATATATGGCTCCCAAAGATCTCCACTTATTGATATTCATGCCCTTGTGGTATCCTTGCCCCTTCAAAGAAGGTTGGAAATAGGTGACTTGTTCCAACAAATAGAACAGTGAAAATAATAGAATGTCACCTCTTTTTTTTTTTTTAAGATTTTTATTTATTTGACAGAGAGAAAACAGCCAGAGAGGGAACACAAGCAGGGGGAGTGAGAGAGGGAGAAGCAGGCTTCCTGCCGAGCAGGGAGCCCGATGTGGGACTCAATCCCGGGTCTCCGGAATCATGACCTGAGCCGAAGGCAGTCGCTTAACCAACTGAGCCACCCAGGCGCCCCAGAGTGTCACTTCTTGTTAAAAATGTTATAACATCTGGGGCACCTGGGTGGCTCATTGGGTTAAACCTCTGCCTTTGGCTCAGGTCATGATCTCAGGGTCCTGGGATCAAGGCCTGCATCGGGCTCTCTGCTCAGCAGGGAGCCTGCTTCCTCCTCTCTCTCTGCCTACCTCTCTGCCTACTTGTGATCTCTCTCTCTATCAAATAAATAAATTAAATCTTTAAAAAAAAGAGAAAAAAATGTTATAACTTCTGTTTTGGATATTCTCTAATTCTCTATTGCTTTTTTCACTTACTGACCCTGAAGGAAGCCAGATGTTAGATTGTGAACTGCCATGTCGAGAAGTTCATGTGCCTAGGGAGGCCTCTGGCTGACAGCCAACAGGGAGGAGGAGCTCTGAGTCCAAGAGCCTGTGAGGAAGTAAATGCTCACAATAACCATATGAGCAAGTCTAGAAACAGATTCTCTCCCTTCCCCCACTGTTGAGTCATCAGATTAGACCACAGTCCAAGCAAGCAGCCTCATAGCAACTCCATGAGAAACATTTAGCCAAGTGCACCCAGTTAAGCTGTGCCCTGGTTTCTGACCTACAGGAACTGTAAGATAATAAGTATTTGCTGTTTTATGCTGCTAAATTTGCGAGTAATTTATTATGTAGCAACAGATACCTAATACAACATTCATCTATGCTCTAGACCCTTCTTACCTGCTTCTTTTTTCCACATCTTCAAATCTTCCCTCTCAATCCACACCTTCTAATTAACAATTGCTCATGGTAAAATTATTTTTTGAAAAAGAAAGTCTTCAATTCCAATTTTTCTTCCAACTACAGCTGTATGTCTCCCTTCCTCTTAGAGCCAAATTTCTTGAGTTATCCACATGCACTTAATTTCCCTTCCATTCATTTTCTTTCCATTCCATTCACCCCCTGTTCATTCTATTGCAGTGTAGTCTTTAGCCCCATGAATTCCACAGAAACTTCTCTTCCCCATGTCTCCAATGTATCCAGTGGGAATTTTCAAACTTTATTTTGCTTGACATTCAGTACACCTCATTCCTCTGAAAAATGTTTTCCTATCAATTTTACCAGACTCCCTGGTTTTCCTCCTATCTTTTAGAACATTCAGTTTCAACCTCTTTTGCAGGCTCTTTTTACTGTGCCCCAAACCCTTATGCTTCTCAGGGCTTATCCCCAGGTAATCTGTACTTCTCATTCTATACCCACCACTTGGGCAATCTTACTTCCTACCCAAATTGATATCCCCAGCTCCTCCCTTAGCTCCAAACGCATATATTGAATGGTTCCTCTCAGCAAATACAGAACTAACCTTATCATTAAGTACTACCTCCATCTTCCTTTTTTTTTTCTTCTACCCTAGAATATGATATTACTGTTTGGCCATTCCTGCCTAAACTAGAAAAGTAGTTAGCTTGACTTCCATCTGTCTGTATAGCAATTGTTATCCTTTTCTTTTCTTAATAGTTTACCATTATGTCTATTTCTCTCCATTCACAATGCCACAACCATGGTCAGGACACCATTATTATCTGTTGCCTGGATAACTATAGCAGCCTTCTGACTGGTTTCCATTTCCTTCTTCTTTTTGCAGTCTAAGGAATTGTTTCAAAATATTTTGTTTTATTGTGTTATGTTAGTCACCATACAGTTTCAAAATACTTTTAAAAGGTCAGTTCCCTGCTTTAGGGGTGCCTGGGTGGCTCAGTTGGTTAAGCGACTGCCTTCGGCTCAGGTCATGATCCCGGAGACCCGGGATCGAGCCCCTCTCTGCTAGGCGGGAAGCCTGCTTCTCCCTCTCTTCCCCTGCTTCTGCTCCCTCTCTCGCTATGTTTCTCTCTGTCAAATAAATAAAAAATCTTAAGAAAAAAGATATCAGTTCCCTGCTTTAAATTCTTCAGTGTCCTCCCATTTCCCTAAAATAAAGTCCATTTTATGTCAGAGCATATAGATAGTGTGACCATTTAATTTATCACCCAAATGGGGCACTTTGGAGAGTAAAAACGAGTACTGCTAATAATAATGAAGGAAAAGGTGTGTAAACTGAGACAATCTGGGAAAATGGGATTTAAGTTTATCTCATTTATAAAGCCTACTGAGATCTGATCTCTAACAACCCCTGAAACCTATCTCCTGTGCTACCACAGACACTAACCATTCTGAGCTTCATTCAGTTCCTCGAACTCAGCATAATTTCTCTAGCTTATGAGATTGGGGACATGTGAGCTTCCGTTTGCCTGGGAAATTTCTTGCCCCTCCTATTCTTCTGAAAAACTCCTGTTCATCACTCTCAGTTTAAATGTCCCTTGTCCAGAGAGATTTTACCTGACCCCTAGATTCCTCTGCTGTGGGTTCCTAAAGCTCACAGCATACTTCATATCATACCTCTTGCTTCTCTGTATTATTTATAATTACTTACCTGAGGATTATCTCATCCCCAGAGATTCTGACTCACTTGTTCTGGTGAAGGTCCAAGCAATGGTACTGAAAAACATTCTCACTGTGTGATTCTAATGTGAAGCCAGGATTGCAAATAGACCTCTAGAGCAGCACTGTCCAGGAGAACTTCTTGCTATGATGGGAATGCCTGCTTTGTCTGTCTTCTTTGTCCAATAGTGTAGCCATTAGCCCCATGTAACTAATGAGTACTTGAAGTGTGGCTAGTGCTTTTGAAGAACTGAACTTTTACTTTTATTCAATTGTATACATTTTATATTTTTTGTTTTTTTAAGATTTTATTTAGAAAGACAATGAGAGAGAAAATACATGTGCAAGCAGCGGGAGAGGCAGAGGGAGAGAAAGAATCCTAAGCAGGCAGTTTCCACACCAACAAGGGGCTCAAACTCACGACCCTGAGATCATGACCTGAACCAAAATCAAGAGTCAGTCACTTAACCGACTGAGCCACCCAGGCGCCCCTTAATTGTATATGTTTTATTTATTTATTTATTTATTTATTTATTTATTTATTTATTTATTTATTATTTTTATTTCACAGAGAGAGAGAGAGGGAGAGAGAATGAGCATGGAGAGTGGCAGAGGGAGAGGAAGAAGTGGGCTCCCCACTGAGCACAGAGCATGACGTGGAGCTCAATCCCAGGATCCTGGGATCATGACCTGAGCCAAAGGCAGATGCTTAACCGACTGAGCCACCCAGACGCCCCTAATTTTATACGTTTTGTAAATTTATACTTGTGACTAACAAATATCAATGTGCAGCTCTAGAGCCCTGGCTCCCAAACTTGCACGTACATCAGAATTACCTGGAGGACCTGTTAAGTCGCAGATCTTTGGGCCTCATCTCTAGAATTTCCAATACACTAATTCTGAATCAGCACCTGAGAATCTGCATTCTAGCTGGTTCTCAAATGGTTCTGGTGCTGCTGCTGATCTTAGGACCACACTTTTAGAACCACTGCTCTGGTCTTGTTGAGAATACTGACTCTTAGGTACCATCCTAGTACTACCCAATCAGAATCTACATTTTTAAAAAAAGTCTTCACGTTATTTATATGAACACTAAAGCTTTTTTACTGAGGTACAATTGACATATAACATTTTATTAGTTTGGGTATGAACATTAAAGATTGAGAAGCATTAAAACTCTCATTTAGATGGTCTTGTATAATTTGGACAATTTCAAGTTCACCCTGTGACTCTGGCTTTTGTGCTGTAGAATTATTGTCATAATTCATGAAACTTTCATCTTTCAAATCAGTTTTTAAAAATGGGGTCAAATCATGTCTGTGGCCCTACTCTTTGCTGCATTAGTTAATCCTCCTCTAGATCTGAATTTCTTTCTTGAAAATATAGAAACCCTACGGGCGCCTGGGTGGCTCAGTCATTGAGTGTCTGCCTTTGGCTTCAGTCATGATCCCAGAGTCCCAGGATCGAGTCCCACATCAAGCTCCCTGCCCGGCAGGAGGCATGCTTCTCCCTCTCTCACTACCCCTGCTTGTGTTGTGTTCCCTGTCCCGCTGTGTTTCTCTCTGTCAAATAAAGGAATAAAATCTTTAAAAAAAGAAAAGAAAAGAAAAGAAAAGAAAAGAAAAGAAAAGAAAAAAAGAATCTATAGGAACCTGAACAATAAATACACAGTGCTTTACATAGATCAGGATATGTTATATGTAAACCAAACACTGTGTATTGTATCTGTGGTTTGTATTCTATTTGCGAAGTTTTTCAGTTGATTTGTTAGGCTTTTTACAGGTTGCTTTTTTTTTAAGATTTATTTATTTATTTTAAACAGAGAGAGAGAGAGAGAGAGAGAGTCTCAAGCAGACTCCATGCTGAATGAAGAGCCCAATGTGGGGCTCAATCTCATGACCCTGAAATCAAAACCCTGAGATCACAACCTGAACCGAAACCAAGAGTGGAAGCTTAACCAACTGTACTACCCAGGCGCCCCTCACTTTTTGAGGTTGCTACTCCCTTCCCTTTTCAGTTTTACTCCAAGCTGAACTATAACCCCTGTCTGAATTTCCCAAAGCAAAACCTGGCTATAACTTCACCCAAGACTTGGGATCTATGGAATGGAGACACAAGTGCTTCAGGAGTTCACAGCTACACCTCCCCAAGGAATATTCTGACCTTTGGCTTTATTCCCTGAACTGCTCCTAAAATGCTCCACCCTCAATCCCTGACTTCTGCCCTGCGCTTATGCCTTTTCCAAATTACCACCTCCCAGAACACAAAGACAGAGAAAAATCTAGTTTTCCTCTCTTGTCCTGGTGCAAAGACTGCCCGGCTCTGTGGGTGTCATTGGCAGTCTAGCTCCTTGAAGTCTTTAAAACTCTTCAATCTAAAAGAGATTTTGGCTTTATCTTTGTATAGTCAAATGGTCCACTGGAGGTTTCTAATCACCACTCCCCTCTCCCCACAAATTTGCTTGCCTTCAGAGGCACTTGGTGAAGTAGAAAGATGCAAAAACACTAAAATTCTAGCTGTAAATAGAGCACCCTTTCCACATAAAATAGTTTTGTTCATTCATTCAGGTGATAGATCTAGCTGTCAGAAGGTCACATGTGTGATGGCTGCGTTTTTAAACAATATTAGCAGTCATTTGTGTGTGCTTGCTGTATGACTACAAAGAATGACTCAACTATGAATCAAATGCCCATTTTTTTACTCCTCATTTCCTTTTTTCTAGTATCTTTCAAAAGTTTCCTGCTTCGTGACATAATTTCAGTGAAATTAAACTTGAACAAAGTCTCTTTATCAGGCAGTGAGGGAACAAACATATTCAGTTGAGGGGGATGAAACTCAATTTATACTCACACCATATACAAAAATCAATTCAAGATGGATTATAAACCTGCACATAAAATGGAAAAGTATAAAGTTTCTAGAAGAAATCATAGGAAAATATCTTGCAATCTTGGGGTAGGCAGAGATTTCCTGAGGAAAGCAGAGAAAGCATTAACCACAAAGAAAGAAAACAAGAATTGGTAAATAAGACTTAATGAAAGTTAAACACGTTCAAAACACACTGTTGAGAGAATAAATAGACAAGCCACAGACTGGGAGAATATGTCTACAACACACACATCTGACCAAACACTTACACCCAAGTATGTGAAGAATACATACCACTTAATAATAATTTTAAAAACCCAATTTTAAAAATAGGCAAAAAGATTTGCACAAACACTTCATAAAAAATATACATAAACAGCCAATAGACACTGGAAAGATGTTGGACACCATGTTCTCATACAATTTTTTTTAAAGATTTTATTTATTTGACAGAGAGAAACACAGCCAGAGAGGGAACAGTGGCAGGGGGAGTGAGAGAGGGAGAAGCAGGCTTCCCGCCGAGCAGGGAGCCCGATGTGGGGCTCGATTCCGGGTCTCCGGGATCATGACCTGAGCCGAAGGCAGTCGCTTAACCAACTGAGCCACCCAGGCGCCCCTCTCATACAATTTTAAAGCACAATGAGATATTACACACCCATTAGCTAGAATGGCTAAAAGTAAAGAGAATGAAAGCTCTAAACTCTCATATATTGCTAATGGGAGTATAAAAATGATGTAATCACTCTGGAAAATTGTTTGGCTGTTGTTTATAAAGTTAAACGTACTCTTACCATACATTTAGTGATCCCACTGTGAATGTACACCCCAGTGAAATGAAGGGATGACTGCCCAGATACCCCTATACAAATGTTCATAGCAGCTTTGTTCCCGGTAATGCTAGACTGGAACCACTGCATGTACCCATAAACAGGACAATGGGTAAACAAAGTGGGATATAGTCATAGAGTAGGATACCACTCAGCAATGAAACAACTGATGCAACAAGGATCAGTCTCACTATATTATGTCCTAGTAAAGGAAGACAGGCTCAGAAGAGTACATACTGTATAATTTCACTTACATGAAATTCAGGAACAAGTAAAACTGATCTGTGGTTACAGAAATCAGAACAGTGGTTGCTTGGGGCTGGAGGTGGTGGGATTGACTGGGGAATAGGCTAAGAGAACTTTCTGCCATTACAGAATATTCTGTCTCTTGTGGGAGCTTTGTCAAAACTGGTGGAACTGGACACATGGGATATATGTGTTTCTCTCTATTTAAGTGATATCTCAATATTTAAAAACTTAAGCAGCTTAAAATAATATAATAACTGCATTTGTCTCTGTTCTAGCCGTGGATCCATTGATCCTACTAATTCTACCAATGGCCAACTACTCAGTGTGGTGATGGATAGTAGTTTATATGTCTTGTCTAGTCAGGTAAAACTATTGTTGCTATGAATTGTCTGGATTTTGCTAAGCATAGCTGCAGATCTAAGGCGCCTGGGTGGCTCAGTGGGTTAAGCCTCTGCCTTCGGCTCAGGATATGATCTCAGGGTCCTGGGATCCAGGCCCACATCGGACTCTGCTCAGCGGGGAGCCTGCTTCCTCCTCTCTCTCTGCCAACTTGTGATCTCTCTCTCTCTGTCAAATAAATAAATAAAATCTTAAAAAAAAAAAGCATAGCTGCAGATTTAGTTTAACTTATGTATTCAAGTAAAACAAATGTAGATTTATTTTCAACTCACTTTCTTCAATGCTTTTCAACAATGTGTGACCCCCTTATGTGTTTTGTTTATCTTTATCTTCTGATCTGAAATGTCTTCAGCATGTTGTCCCTTGCTACCAAAACCCCCTCCCCAATGCATCACAGCCCAATTCAGGTGCCATTTCCTCTGTGACCCTGCAGCTAACATAGTTCTCAATTCTTTCCTAAACTAGGGAAGCACTTTTTCTTTCAAGTACTAATTCCCATGATGATGAAACAGCTTAAAATATATTTGGATTTTTCTTTCTGGAATGACCTTCTTTTCTAGAATGTAGGCCACAAGGGTTAGGAACACCAAAGGTACTCAAATGCCTAAATAAATAAATGAACTTAAAAGTTTAATCTCGTATAACGTGGATTTCCTTCCCCCTGAACTCAGGGTATACATGTAAGAAGATAAATAATTTAAATGTGTCCAAATAGACCTTGCCTTAACTAAAAAGAATAATTATGGGAAAATTTTAATGGTACTTTAATTTTTTAACTCTTATGGTAAAAACACATTGTTTTTATAACCAAGATCATTTTCTACATTACAATCATTATACTAGAGAAAGTTCAACAAAATAAAAGTGATTGACAGTTTCCTCCTTATTATCAAAAGACAAGAGACTGTTTTAAACAGAAGTATCTGGGGTGCCTAAGTGGCTCAGTGGGTTAAAGCCTCTGCCTTCAGCTCAGGTCATGATCTCAGGAGCCTGCTTCCCTGCCTCTCTGCCTACTTGTGATCTCTCTGTCAAATAAATTTTTTAAAAAAAGATTAAGAAAAAATAACAGAAGTATCTGTTTTCGGTAGGCACATCCTGCTTATCTTTGGTAGGAAGTTAAAAGATATCTCTGTATTTCAAATTACTTGGGGCAGTGACAAACGTTTAGCCTATTCATTAATGAGAATATTTTATACTTTCCTTATAGAGGTTAGTAGTATTATGTGATGTGAGAGACTTTAAAGTGTATGATGGACTGTAGCTAAATAAATGTATTTTGGTTTTCAGTGGTTATATTCTGTACTTGATGACTGAGGTTCATATCGGTCAGTCCAGAATTATAATAACAGTAACAGAGGTATTGCTAGTAAGTGATGATGCATTACACTGGATGTATGAACTCAGCTTCATGAATTTTCTAATTGTTTTTCCCTGTTCTGGACAGTAGCCAGTCTCCATTCTTATTACATGAATATTTCAAAGACTCTGCCAAATAATTTCATAAAGTAGAAATAACATAGTATTAAATAAAGTACAGTAATGCAAATATTCTACACATTGGATACTAAGGTAAAGATATTGACTAAACTGAAAACCAGCAGAGGGCAGCTTAATACAAAAGTGATGGATACTTAAAAGAATATGGTAGTATTTTTAAATTATTTTTAAAGTAATTCCAGAAAGTTAAATACTATACATACAGAGGAAAGAGAGTGACAAAGACACATTTAATGAAATATTTTAAAATTTCAATTAGAACACATGTTTATGAGTTTAGCCTATTTATATATTCTATATTCCATATACTTTTTAGTTGATCTTCAAATAGGATGTGAATTAGAATCCCCTCCCCCATTTTTTTGACACAGCTAAATTGGCCAAAAAAATTTTTTTAAATGTGATCTTATGTTTTCCTCTCTGTGGTAGCCAGTGCTTTTCCTAGGAAAGAAGAAATTAATACCACTAATTTGTTTCTTTCTAATTTAATAGAATTAAAAACGAAAATTAAGATGATTCTCTTTTAAGTACTTTTTATAATTTTATTTTTTATATATTTTTTAATTTTATGTATTTATTTGACAGAGAGAGAGATCACAAATAGGCAGAGAGGCAGACAGAGAAAGAGGGGCAAGGAGTCTCCCTGAAGAGCAAAGAACCTGATGTGGGACTTGATCCCAGGACCCTAAGATCATGACCTGAGCCAAAGGCAGAGGCTTAACCCTCTGAGCCACCCAGGCACCCCTAAGTACTTTTTATAATTTTTAAAAAAGATTTTATTTATTTATTTGATAGAGAGAAACATAGCTAGAGAGGGGACACAAGCAGGGGGAGTGAGAGAGCGAGAAGCAGCCTTCCTGCCGAGCATGGAGCCTGATGCGGGCCTCAATCCTGTCATCACCTGAGCCGAAGGCAGTCGCTTAACAAACTGAGCCACCCAGGCGCCCCACTTTTTATAATTTTAAATAATTGATGTATGCAGCTGTTGGCTTTTTGTCTCTGCCGTTTGTTTAATACTCCATGAAGTCAAGGACATGTACTTTAAGGACGTGGCCAAGTACAGTGGCTAGGAGATTGGCTTCAATAATTACTTGTTGTTTTAATTAAGTAATTAACTATAAATTCTTAAGAGACTAACATGTCTAGTCCATGTTTTCATTTACTCAACAGCAATACCTCTGTCCATCCATCCACACACCTACCTATTCATCCATCCATCCATCCATCCATCTGTCTGTCGGTCCATCCATCCACACAGACATCTAGCTCTCAAAGAGAATCTTCAGAACGGGTTCCTTTCTCTTTTGTAGTTGAAAAGAAACTTTCTCAGTGATAAATTCCCAGTTCAAAAATCTTCCTTCTAGAATACATAAAATTGCTTGAGGAATTTTTACAGTAATGGCAGCCTCATTTTTAAGAGACTGACGGCTTTCCTTCTTGTTGGCAAGTTCCACGGTGAGAGTACACATGGGCTCATTATGCTCTTCCCCTCCCAAGAGCTCCAGTTGCTGGTTAAGAACGACCTTTTCGGGGCACCTGGGTGGCTCAGTTGGTTAAGCGACTACCTTCGGCTCAGGTCATGATCCCGGAGACCCGGGATCGAGTCCCACATCCGGCTCTCTGCTCGGCGGGAAACCTGCTTCTCCCTCTCTCACTCCCCCTGCTTGTGTTCCCTCTCTGGCTGTGTTTCTCTCTGTCAAATAAATAATAAAAAATCTTAAAAAAAAAATAATTATTTGACAGAGAGAAACACAGCCAGAGAGGGAACACAAGCAGAGGTACTGAAAGATGGAGAAGCAGGTTTCCCGCTGAGCAGGAAGCCCGATGTGGGGCTCAATCCCGGGTCTCCAAGATCATGACCTGAGCTGAAAGCAGTCGTTTAACCAACTGAGCCACACAGGCGCCCCTAGTGATATTTCATTGTTTTTTTTTTTTTTTTTTTTTTTTAAGATTTTATTTATTTGACAGAGAGAAACACAGCCAGAGAGGGAACACAAGCAGGGGGAGTGAGAGAGGGAGAAGCAGGCTTCCTGCTGAGCAGGGAGCCCGATGCGGGACTCGATCCCGGGTCTCCGGGATCATGTCCTGAGCCGAAGGCAGTTGCTTAACCAACTGAGCCACCCAGGCGTCCCTTCATTGTTGTTTTAATTTTCACTTTTCTGATGACATATGATGTGAAGCATCTTTTCATATTCTTGCTTGTCATCTGTATATCTTCTTTGGTGAGTTATCTGTTAAATTCTTTGGCCCATTTTTTAAAAAACTGAGTTGTTTGTTTTCCTAGTGTTTTTTGTTTGTTTGTTTTTAAGATTTGATGTATTTATTTGACATAGACACAGTGAGAGAGCGAACTCAGGCAGGGGGAGTGGGAGGCAGGGAGCCCGATGTGGAGCTCGACCCCAGGACCCTGGGATCATGACCTGAGCCGAAGGCAGACGCTTAATGACTGAGCCACCAAGGTGCCCCATCGTTTTCCTAGTGTTTTAAGAGTTCTTTGTATACTTTGAATAGCAGTCCTTTATCAGATGTGTCTTTTATAAATATTTTCTCCCAGTCTGTGGCTTGTCTTCTCATGCTCCTAACCTCATTGTTCATAGATGAACATGTTCATCAGAACGTCATTGTTCAGCAGAAATTTTTAATGTTAGTGGAATCCAGCTTATCAATGATTTCTTTCATGGATTGTGCCTTGGTGTTGTATCTAAAAAGTCATCACCAAACCCAACATTATCTAGGTTTTTCTCATGTGTTATCTATAGGAATTTTATAATTTTGCATTTTGCATTTAGGTCTGTGATCCATTTTGCATTACTTTTTGTGAATGGTGTAAAATGTGTCTAGATTCATGATTTTGCATGTGGATGTGTAGTTGTTTCAAGTACCATTTGTTGAAAAAAAACACAAACATTGCTCCATTGTGTTACCTTTGCACCTTTGTCAAATATCAGTTTAATTACCTTTAGGTGGATCTATTTTCAAGCTCTCCATCCTGTTCCACTGCTCTGTTTTTCTGTTCTTTTGCCAATATCACACTGTACTCATCGCTACAGCTTTATATAAAACTTGAAGTTGGGCAATGTTAAGACTCCAACTTTGTCTTCTTCAATATTGTGTTGGCTTTCTGGGTCTTTTCCTCTGCGTATAAACGTTGGAATCAGTTTGTTCATATCCACAAAATAACTTATTGGAATTTTGATTGGGATTGCTTCTAATCTATAGATCAAATTGGAAAAACCTGACATCTTGGCAATATTGAGTCTTCCTATACATGAATACAGAATCTCTCTCCCATTTATTTAGTTCTCTCATTTCACTCATCAAGAGTTTTATAGTTTTCCTCATACAGATCTTTTATGTATTTTGTTATATTTGTATCTAAGTATTTCATTTTTGGGATACTACCATAAATGGCACTGTGTTTTTAATTCTAAATTCCACCATTCATTGGTGGCTCTCAATACAGTTTTTAAGAGCAGCATCATAATTGATCATATATAGCTGTTTGGTAAGTGAATTAACTAACCTTTTTCTTTTAAACAATATTTAGATAGTTTTTTGTTTTCTGTCATTTTAAATACAAATAAGCTAATGAGCAATCCTATACATAGATCTTTAAATATTCCTATGAAAATTTCTTTAGAATAAATTCCTTAAAATGGAATTTCTGAATAAAAAATTATGCTATTTTAACGGTTTTTGATACATCTGGCCAAATTGGCCTTGAAGAATGTTAGCACGTTAAATTCCAACTGACAGTGTATAAGAGTGCCTCTTTCCTTACATTCTTAGTAATGCCGGGTAGTATAGTGTTTAAATTCTCTCTCTCTTTTTTTTTTTAAGATTTTATTTATTTGACAGAGAGAAACACAGCCAGAGAGGGAACACAAGCAAGGGAGTGAGAGAGGGAGAAGCAGGCTTCCCGCCGAGCAGGGAGCCCGATGAGGGGCTCGATCCCAGATCTCCGGGATCATGACCTGAGCCGAAGGCAGTCGCTTAACCAACTGAGCCACCTAGGCACCCCTAAATTCTCTTTTGAAAAAATATTTTAGGTTGAAAAAATTATGTTATCTTAGTTTGTAATTATATGATCATTAGGGAAATAATACAGTAAATCCCTCTATTGAGGATACCAATAATTTGCCATATGCTGTCCGTATTTTCCCCACTTTGGTATTTTGACAGATATTGAGCTCATCTATGAGTACAGGAGGGTGACATGAAGGTATGAAAATGTTGGTAATGAAAAAAAACAATAGGTATGTGTGTGTGTGTGTGTGTGTGTGTGTGTGTGTGCATGTACTTGTGTGTCTAACCAAATGATTTACGCTTCAAAAAGGTGGTTAATGAACATGGTATAAGAATCCTCTTTTACTGGTGCACTTGGCTGGCTCTGTCGGCTAAGTGCTGCCTTCGGCTCAGGTCATGATCCCACACTGCTGGAATTGAGCCCTGCATTGGGCTCCCTGCTCAGAGGGAAGCTTGCTTCTCCCTCTCCAATTCCCCTTACTTGTGTTCTCTCTCTGTTAAATAAATACATAAAATCTTAAAAAAAGAATCCTCTTTTGCTCCTCAAAAAGTTAAACATAGTCCAGAATAGGAAAATTCATAGAGACAGAGTATTAGTGGTTACCAGAGGCTAGAGGGAGGGGAAAATGAGGGAAATTACCAAACAGTAGGGGGCTGCTTTTTGGAATGATGAAAATATTCTGGAATTAGGCAGTGGTAATGATTGCACAATTTTGTGAATGTACTAAAAACAACTAAATTGTACACTTTAAATGAGTGAATTTTATGGTATGTGAATCATGTCTCAATGAATTCATTATTTGTAAAAGTCACTGTGCTTATTTTTCAAGCATGCAAGTGATAATTTGAATAAAAAGACAATGTGTTTTAAATCATTTTCCCAGAGTAGAAGAAAGAACAGAGGACTCTAAGCTTATTGATTCAACACTACTTCAAGGATAATGGGTGCAAGGTTTCCATTTAGGGTGATGAAATTTTTTCTAGAATTAGATGCTGATGATGCTTGCAGTAAAGTGTACACTTAAAACGGTGAATTTTATGGTATGTGATTTTTTTTAGAGATTTTTTAATTTATTTGACAGAGAGAAATACAGCCAGAGAGGGAACACAAGCAGGGGGAGTGATAGAGGGAGAAGCAGGCTTCCCACCGAGCAGGGAGTCCGATGTTGGACTCAATTCCGGGTCTCCAGGATCGCGACCTGAGCCAGAGGCAGTCGCTGAACCAACGGAGCCACCCAGGCGCCCCTATGGTATGTGATTTACAGTCTCAATTTTTAAAAAGTGTTTTTAAAAGTTGGCACAAACAGGTGCCTGTGTGTCTTAGTCAGTTAAGCATCTGACGCTCCGTTTTGACTCAGGTCATGATCTCAAGGTCATGAGATCAAGCCCGATGTCGGGCTCTACACTCAGCTTGGAGTCTGATTGGGACTCTCTCTCTTCCTCTCCCTTTGGTACCCCCCAAAATAAATAAATAAATAAATATTAAAAAAAAAATAAGTTGACATAGAGTTACTATGTGACCCAGTCATTCTGCTCCTAGGTATATACCCAAAAGAAATGGAAACATATCTCCACACAAAAGCTTATACACAAATGTCCATGGCAGCATTATAATAGTGAAAACAACCCAAGTGTCTACTTTCCAACTTAAAGAAAGAAAAAACAAAATGTGGCATATCCATACAACAGAATATTGCTCAGCAAGAAAAAGAAATGAAATATTGATACACACTTCAACAGGACAAATCTTGAAAATGTTATGCCAAGTGAAAGAAGCCAATCACAAAAGATCATATATAGTATGAGTCCTTTGTTGTGAAATGTCTAGAATAGACAAACTTATAGAAGTAGAAAGTAAGTTAATGGTTGTCTTGTGGGGAGGGGAAGAATGAGGAGCAACTGTTAACAAGTAGGAGCTTTTTTGAGAGGTGATCAAAATGTTCTGGAATTAAATGGTACTAGTGTTTGCACAATCTGAATATACTAAAACCCATTGAACTGTACATATAAATATGTGAATTGTGTGGTATGTGAGAATTGTATCTCAATAAATTTGTTTAAGAAAAAAATACTATCAAGTAGTTGCAAAGTGTTGGAACAAATATTGACGACAGATGGTAGAAGATAGTCTTTGCTCATGTGATATAAGAAAAACTCAAAGAAAGAACCAGTCTGTTCCTTTCCATCTTCTTTGTGAATTATGGCCATCATTTACCAATATCTTGAATTTGAGTATATTACTTGCTGTTATTTCTCCCTCTCTACCTTAGAGATTCACTGTTCTATGCTTGTGCACATTGCAAATGTCCTGCTTTCTCACAAAGTTTATGGAATCCATGTGCATTTTGTAGCCAAACATCATGCTATAATGTAGAACAATGAAGAGTTTAACGCCATCTTGCCATTTTCACTTTTACCTTTTTTAGTAGACACGCTAAATAATGTTAGTGTTATGCACTCATGCTGGACAGTCACCACAGTGATTGATTTTGCCAGAAGAAGAGCATTTACCACACGGCTGTGGTTCTTGTTATTATTCAACTCTCTCTTCACAAAAATTACATCTCCTTGGTAACTGGGTTGTTTTAGCCATTGTTTTGACTTTTAAAGGTCTTGGAGGTGGAATCTTCTCAAATGTTTTAAGTTACAGCACTTGTGACTTCAGTACCTATCATGGTCCAAGCATCATTTATTTATAACGAACAATAAAGAACTCCATAACATTCAAGTGAATTCTTGGAAGACACCTTGGCCCACTGCTTCTCATCTTCAGTTTCGTACCTCCCAGCTTCCTGAAGCATGCACTCAATGCCGTCCTTGCTCAAGTGGTCCTTGTAGTTAGTGATGGTAATCTTGTTCTCTTTTCCTGTACTCTTATCTACATCGGAGACACTGAAGATGCCATTAGCGTCATCAAAAGTGACTTCAATCTAAGGAACGCCACAGGAAACAGGAGGTGTGCCTGTGAATCCAAACTTGCTTGAATCTTATGCATTCACCGTGAATGCAACTGCTGAAGATGAAAAACTTCAGGGCAAAATCAATAATGAAGACAAACAGAAGATTCTTGACAAGTATAATGAAAGTATCAACTGGCTTGATAAGAACCAGACCGCAGAGAAGGGAAAAATTGAATGTCAGCAGAAAGAGCTGGAGAAAGTCTGCAACCCCATCATTACCAAGCTGTACCACAGTACAGGAGGTAAGCCAGGAGGAATGCCTAGGGGCTTCCCTCATGGTGAAACTCCTCTATTTGGTGGTGCCTCCCCTGGGCCCACCATTGAAGAGGTTGGTTAAGCCAACCTGAAAATAGGTCTAGCATTGCTCCACACAAAACATTTGAAGGACCCAAACTTGTAGGAAATTCTATGGTAGTTTTAAAGTTAAGCTGCTATAGTAAATAAACTGGGCATTCTTGGTACTCGAATATGGAATATAAGTACAGGGAAAGGAAATAACATTGCACTTTATAAGTACTGTATTGTTAAGTGGAAAAGGCAGTGTCTTAAATAAAACTATATAAAATTGGCACCCCCTCAAAAAAGATTTCCTGTTGATTAATCAAATTGATTTTTCTTACAGATAGTGGCAATATCACTTCAAAGATGTGAAGCAGGGGGCACCATGGTGGCTCAATCAGTTAAGCAGCCATCTCTTGATTTTGGCTCAGGTCATAATCCCAGGGCCCTGGGATCCAGCCCTGCACTGGGCTCCCCACTCTGTGGGGAGTCTGCTCAAGGAGGTTCTCTCTCCTCTCCCTATGCCCCTCCCCCTGCTCACACTTGCACACTCTCCCTCTCACATAAATAAGTAAAATCTTAAAAAAACAACAACTGCAAATGGGATTAATTCAGGACTCTTGCTCCTGACAGATAATCCAGTCTGCCTGCTGTTGAATGACAGGCAAAAAAGAAATTGGGGAAGAAGGAAGTTATTTGAGTAAATTCTTCTTGCATTTGTAGAGTGCTTTTGTTTTTTTAGTTTTTTTTTAAATTGTAGTACAGTTGACATATAATGTTGTATTAGTTTCAGGTGTACAACAAAGGGATTTGATCATGCTATACATTACACAATGCCATGTTAAAAGTAGTTACCATGTGCCACTAATTAATGTTATTACAATATTGTTGACTATATTCCTTATGCTATCATTTTCATCTCCAAGACTTATGTACTTTACAACATGATGTTCATATCTCTTAATACCCTTCTCCTACTTTGCCCATCTCTCCACTCCTCCAACTCTGCCTATACCAGTTCGTTCTCTGTATTTATGAGTCTGTTTCTGTGTTTGTCTGTTCAACTGTTTTATATTTTATATTCTATATATAAGTGAAATCATATATCTGACTTATTTCTTTGTCTGACTTATTTTACTTAGCATGATACCCTCTAGGTCTAGCCATGTTGTTGCAATTGACAAGATCTCGTTCTTTCTTATGGCTGAGTAATATTCCATTGTATATATGTGTACCATATCTTATTATTCTACTCATCTATCAATGGGCACTTAGGTGACTTTCATATCTTGGCTATGGCAAATAATGCAGCAATAAACATAGGTGTTCATATTTCTTTTCAAATTAGTGTTTTAAGTTTCTTTGGGTAAATAACCAGCCATAGAATTAGTACCATATGGTTCTTCTCTTTTTTAACTTTTTTTTAAAAGATTTTATTTATTTATTTGACAGAGGAAACACAGCAAGAGAGGGAACACAAGCAGGGGGAGTGAGTGAGGGAGAAGCAGGCTTCCCGCAGAGCAGAGAGCCCGATGTGGGACTCCATCCCGGGTCTCCAGGATCATGACCTGAGCCGAAGGCAGTCGCTTAACCAACTGAGCCACCCAGGTGCCCTATTTTTAACTTTTTGAGAGATATCCAAATTATTTCCATAGTACTGAACCAATTTACATTCCCACCAATAGTTCATGGGGATTCCCTCTTCTCCATCTCTTTCCCAACACTTGTCATTCTTTGTCTTTTTGATACTAGCCACTCTGATTGGTGTGAGGTGATACCACTGTGGTTTGATTTGCTTTTCCCTGATGATTGGTGATGTTGAGCACCTTTAGGTCTGTTGACCTATGTCTTCTTGTGAGAAATGTCTATTATGGTCCTCTGAGCATCTTTAAGAAGATTATTTATTTATTTATTTATTTATTTGAGAGAGAGAGAGAGAGAGAGAGAGAGACTGCGTGCATGTGAGTAGGGGTGGAGACAGAGGGAGAGGGAGAAGCAGTCTCCCCATTGAGCAGGGAGCCTGATATGGGGCTCAATACCAGGACCCTGAGATCATGATCTAAGTCAAAGGCAGAAACTTTTTTTTTTTTAAGTTTTTTTTTCAGATTTATTTATTGTTTTTTTTTTTTTTAAGATTTTATTTATTTGACAGAGAGAAACACAGCCAGAGAGGGAACACAAGCAGGGGGAGTGAGAGAGGGAGAAGCAGGCCCCCTGCCGAGCAGGGAGCCTGATGAGGGACTCGATCCCGGGTCTCCGGGATCATGACCCGAGCCAAAGGCAGTCGCCTAACCAAGTGAGCCACCCAGGCGCCCCAAGATTTATTTATTGATTTATTTGACAGAGAGAGAGATCACAAGTAGGCAGAGAGGCAGGCAGAGAGAGAGGAGGAAACAGGCTCCCTGCTAAGCAGAGAGCCCAATGTGGGCCTTGATTGGGATCATTGGGATCATGACCCAAGCTGAAGGCAGAGGCTTTAACCCACTGAGCCACCCAGGTGCCCCAAAGGCAGACACTTAACTGACTGAGCCACCCAGGTACCCCTGAGCATTTTTTAATTAGGTTATTATCATTATTATCTTTTTAGGTGTTGAGTTGTAGGAGTTGTTTATATATGTTGGATATTAGCTTCGTATAGATACGTCATTTGCAAATATCCTCCCCCATTCAGTAGGTTGCCTTTTTGTTTTCTTGATGGTTTCCTTTTCTGTGCAAAAGCTTTTTGGTTTGATGCTGTCCCAATAGTTTATGCTTGCTTTTGTTTTTTTCACCTGAGGAGACATAACCAGAAAAATGTTGCTAAGGCCGATGTCTCCTATTTTCTTTTAGGAGTTTTATGGTTTTGGGTCTTAAATTTAGGCCTTTAATCTATTTTGAATTTATTTTTGTGTATGGTGTAAGAAAGTGATCCAGTGTCATTCTTTTGCATGCAGCTGTCCATTTTCAGGTTTGTTTTTTTTTTAATTTTGTTTTTAATCCTCACAATAACCTTGGGAGTGAAGCTAGGCAACACTTGTCCCATTATTCTTCAGCGGATAAAGACATGAAGTCAGGGAGGTTGTGATGTGTTTGCTCAGAGATGTATAGGAATCCAGAAAATCTGACTCTGTTTTATTTCAACTTGACCTCTAGACTCAAACAAGACTGATAAGCAAGCCTCCCTAAAATTTTCTAAACTATTATACTCCAACTTGATTCTAACTTTAAGTTACCTTTATGAGGAAAGAACCCCACTGAGCTCTTTGCTTAGTGGAATCTGGTATTCCATCCAGTCTCCATATGTCAGTCTGTAAATTAACCAAAGTTAAAAGAAAAAAACCCACAATATTTCCTCAATGTTTGGAGATGGTGACCCAGGAAAAATTACCTACAAGGTATGAAAGAGGTAAAGCATACTTATGCTTTTTTGGTAAGAAAATTTCAGAAATGATTGTGGTTTTTTGTTTTTTAAAGAAAGGACTGTGTTTGATTAATGAAAATTTCCCAATACTTTGGCTAGATAGTAAATAAAAACATCCATCCATTCAAAGTGAAAATTTTAATAAAATTATACATAATAAAAAGCACATGGATCAGAGCCTTTATCTGTTACAGAAATTTTACAGCTTTAAACATTGCCCAAATTATGTAAGTGCTATACTTGAAACCATTTCATAATAATAATATCTCACTTTTATCCAGCACTCATTGTGTAGGGTGTAGAAAAAAACTATATTCCTCCTCCTGTGTATCTCTTTTACTCTCACACTGTTACCTTACACATAGCACTTCTGACAGCACCAGAGGTGTGGGGTTTTCCCCCCACTGGGTAGTTCTGTGACACCAGCTGGGTGTCCCTCAAGTTCTGACACTACCTACCTGAAGACAGTATCAGATTCCATAGGTTCCCATGACCTCTTTCCCCTTAGATTCCTTTATTTGCTAGGACAGCTCACAGAACTCAGGAAAACACTTGCTTATGTTTACCAGTTTGCTAAAGGCTATGATAAATGATACGGAGGAGCATCTGTGTGGAGGAGACATGGAGGGAAAGGTATGCGGGACGTGGCACAGGGTTTCCATGTCCTCTCCCAGCACCTCTGTGTGTTCACCAACCTAAGAACGCTTACATACCCCACCCTTTTGAGATTTCTGTGGAGACTACATCATGTAGGCATGATTGATCATTAATGTCATTTTTAGACCTCTCCCTTTTCTAGAGACCGGAGGTGGGCTAAGAATTCCAAGCTTCTAACTGTGGCCTGGTCTGCCGGTGACCAGCCTCCACCAGGCACCCACCAAGAGTCACCTCCTTAGAATAAAAGACATTGCTATCACCATTTCAAGGGATGTGGGTTCTCTATGTCAGGAACTGTGGTAAAAGGCCAAATATTAGAATCAAAGATGCTCCTAATGCCACTTAGGAAATTGCCAGGGTTTTAGGAGCACTGTGCCAGGAACTGCAGGCAGAAACCAATATATATATATTTCCTATTATCTCACATGTACTAAGAACTATATTATAAGTGGTATTTATAAGTATTAACTTATCTAATTCTCACACAATGCTATGAGGTGAGCTCCATATAACATAATAACAGAATGTAATGTGACATGACATCATGTAATTAAGCATAATATACCTTCATCTTACAGATGAGAAGACTGAGGCAGAGAGAATGAATTTCTTGACCAAAGTCTCATAGCTTTTATGAACCAAGGTCAAGATTGGAACTTAGACACTTAAGTACTACCTTATTTAGATCAAATGTTTTCATGTTAAGCACATGTTCTTAATTCAGCTATCAACTGCTTCCCCCATACTTATCAAAAGCAAATACTGAGTTCACCAAAGTTTGAAATCTTTCTTTAGCATTTTTCCAGTTTCCTAAATATATCTGTAATTCCCTTCTTTTGTCCTCGTCCACTCTTTTCTGTCCTCCCATGGGCTCCTGCTCAGTTGCCCAGACCCAATCCAGGACAGCCCTTTTATCTAACTGAACTGTTCCTTCTTTTTTCTGAATCTAAGTGGGCCCCCATGTTGCCTCAGTTGTTATGAGGGAAAGCCCAGGAATATTTTATGCCTACAGAGGAACCTGTTGATGAGGCCACGAAGTCTGGTCAGGATTTGAAGGGGACCAAGAATAACGAGTCCTAAAGTTGTTTTCCCTTTGGCTTATTCCAACATAGCCAACAAACAATGCAGTGGATAGATAAGAAATGAAGGATGCAAAGGAGTGACTGTATCTACTACCTCCTCAGTTTCCTACATGGTGTATCTGAAACTTAATGGAATTTCCTGATGGTACTGAAAAACAACTAGGTCAGAGGAGCCCAAACTCCTGGCGCTCTGCCTTTGACATGTGTGGTAGGGGAAGGAGTCCCATCATGCTCAAGGGCCCATAATTTTTGCCCAATAGGAAATGCTTGCTGCTCCATCGCTTAATTCTATGTTCCACGTTTTGGGGTCTACAGACAAATTTATCAAAAAGACAATGAAGTTTAATCTTCAAGGCTCTTCATTTCCCCAGGTCTCTCGGAGTGGCGAGAGTTGCTTGACGTTGTAGAGTGTTCTAGGTGGGGAAGAGAAGTCAGGCTGCCAAGGAAACACATTTGTGTAGGTATTTCTGGTATATGTCCTAGAGACCTCAGATGAAAAGGACTTGAACCTTTCAAGCTCCAGTATTTAACTGTGATTTCTTTTCTTCTTCTAAATAAAGTCAATTTGTACTCAATTTATAATTGTAATTTTGTTTAATTCATTAATGTTTGTAGAGAGCTTATAAAATCGCACCAGCATAAGGCCATACCTGGAGCCTGCCTGGTCCTTCCTATCTTAGTTGAATTAAAAAGGAACTGTTGTTGGGAAGAGATGTGAGCGCTAGCGGCCTGTGCTAGGGATTCTGTTTGCCACTCCGACCACCTCTCCACCCTTCTCTTCCCCGGTCTGTAGCTCTGAAGACTGTCCTCTTCAGATGCATCCCTGGATTCCTTGCAATCTAGTCAGGGTCCACCAGTAGGGACCCCCACAGAAGGTGGGATGATGGGAGCAAAGGGCACCACGCCCAGGGCTCCTTGTTTTCCTGGTCCTAGCTTGCAGGTGGAGTGTGAAACCTGTGGAGTCAGTAGGGCCCCGTGCTCAGAAGGGCCCCACAATTGATTTAAGGCTTTGCTGACACAACTTTGAATTTCTTAATTTTATCTTTGGACGTGTGTTTTGTTAGTGAAGTCTGATACACAGACAGAGCAGATGCACACCATATGTGTCTGCCAGTTCCGACTGCCCCATTGGCATGGAGCATCTCCAGTGCCCCATGATAATAGGATTCCCGTGAATCTGTGGCAGTTCAGTGAGACACAAAGCAAGTACAAGGTAAAACATAGCACATATGACTGATTGAACTATAAAATGCCTCTTTGCATTTGAACCAAAATCTGCTTCAAATTCAGAAGGAAGTTAATGACATTCTGAGAAACACGAACAACCAAAGAACTCTTATTATATTCTTTCTTTCTCATGTTACTTCCCTCTATTAGCCAACCACTTACACTTAAAGTGATGCCATAGAAGGAAAGGGAAAGATGGGACAATCCACAGTCACTTTTCCTTTTAGTTCCTCTTTACGGATCAGTAAGTCAAAGGCAGAGTGTTGTACACTGTTTGTATATAAAGAAGTGAAATAGGGGCACCTGGGTGGCTCAGTTGGTTAAGCGACTGCCTTCGGCTCAGGTCATGATCCCGGAGATCCGGGATTGAGTCCCACATTGGGCTCCCTGCTCGGCGGGAAGCCTGCTTCTCCCTCTCTCACTCCCCCTGCTTGTGTTCCCTCCCTGGATGTGTTTCTCTCTGTCAAATAAATTAAGTCTTTAAAAAAAAAAAGAAGTGAAATAAACAATTGAGTTAGTTTTGTGCAGTGTTTATACTGTTCTAGTAAAAAAAAAACATACGGTATGCAGGAATTATAAAATACACATTGTATCATTTTGGTGGTTTTACATATGTGTTAAATGCTCTCATATTGCATCTAAAACTAACATTACCCATTGTAGGGGTGCCTGGATGGCTCAGTGGGAAGAGCATGTGTCGCTTGATTTCTGGATCATGAGTTCAAGCCCCATGTTGGATGTAGAGATTACTTAAATATATAAATAAATAAGTAAACTTAAAAAGCAAAACCAAGCTAACATTGTACATTGTAAATGGCAAGATTCATGTTAATGATTTGAACTTCTCATTTTTTATTTAGAATGGTGTCAAATTGAAACGTTTAAAAACGTGATTAGTCAAGAAAGAGAAGAGAGACTATGGAAGAAAAGCTAAAGCTTTATAATGTATGCCTTTTTATTTTTTTTTTAAGATTTTTCTTTATTTAGGGTACCTGGGTGGCTCAGTGGGTTAAGCATCAGCCTTCGGCTCAGGTCATGATCTCAGGGTCCTGGGATCAAGGCCCGCATCGGGCTTTCTGCTCAGCAGGGTGCCTGCTTCCTCCTCTCTCTCTGCCTGCCTCTCTGCCTACTTGTGAGCTCTCTCTCTCTGTCAAATAAATAAAATCTTAAAAAAATTTTTTTTTCTTTATTTGCCAGAGAGAGAGAGCAAGATTGCATGAAGCACAAGATGGGGGTGGGGGGAGTGGCAGGCAGAGGGAGAATCAGGCTCCCCGCCGAGCAGGGAGCCTGAGGTAGAACTCCATTCTAGAACCAGGGGTTCATGAGCAGATGGTTAACCGACTGAGCCACCCTAGAGTCCCTGTAACATAGGACTTTAACAACCTTTTTTTCTTGCTTCTTTCAGTTTGCACTGAGCTTCACACAGTATGTCCTGGGCCATGCTGGCCGGAGGCCACCTTCCCACCTTCCTCCACTGAAGGCCGCAATTCCCAGCAGGTGCCCCTTGCCTCCTGCCACAGGGCTCCCTGGCTGCCTGGAGTCAGTCCTTTTGCTTGTGCCTCCAAGCATGCTGCTGGTAGCATTTCCCATTGTTGTCACTCCCTAATTCCCCTTGAACTCCTGCCTATAGCTTTGCAGATAACTTGTATCAGTCTCCCTTTTACACTCTTCTCTTTGTTTTTATATATTTCACTATAGACAATGTCAAACGTTGACAGACAGAGAGCCGAGGACAACGGACACCCACATACCTACTGTCCAGCTTCAACAATACTTCTTTCACTCCTTCGCCTGGTGCCATTTGTTCCCTGAGGGGGTCCTGGCTGGTGGAGGGCCTTCTTGGGCCTTTGACTGTTCACTACAGGGCTCTCCTCAAAGGGGGCAACAATTGGCAGCTTATTTCTGAAAACAACTGAATGGACATTATTACCCCACAGATTAAAATGGAGAAAGTGGCTTTAAACACCTTCCCTGCCTGTTCCATGAAACTTGGTTCCTTAACTCCTTTTTCCAGGCACCTTAGCTGATCTTAAACCCAGGTTTGTTTTATATACAATATTACAGAGAGAGGATGTATTTGGTGCTGTCTGAAATAAGTGAATCACATTGATCAACAATATTTATTCCCACAAATTAATAAATGTTTTATATTTTCACTCGTAAGACAAAAGGAAACACTTGGGAAGAATTTTTTCTTTGTGAGGAAGTCCTTTTTATGAGAGGATTGATTATGTGGTCATAGATCAGCAAAGTATTTGTCTTCTACAATTTCATGAAAATAATTTTGTCATTAATGAGATTTGCTAGTAAGGCAGAAAGGTCATATCTCTAAAGATAGAGCCATTTGTAATATGAGAACCTGATCTCCTTTCTCAGCAAGAGAAAGAGTCATTTCAGATTTAGTCTCTTTACCAGTAGATAGAATAAAAGTAATATACAATTTTATAAATTAGTATTTGGAACTAGATTCTTTTTCATCATGACCCATCAGGGGTCCATAGAATTATCTCAATCAATAGGGAGCTAGAGAATGAAGAAGTGGGGAAAGAATTAATTTTATTGAATGACTTCCTTGTAAGTGCTGTCAGCTTTATTATCAATGTAATCCTTGTAGTCATCCTACGAGGTAGATGTTATTATTCCTGTGATGGAGAGGAGGGAAGTGAAACTCAAGGAGGATAAGCCCACAGGTACATCATTACAATAGTCACTATTTACGTATTGCCTGTTTGACTTGATGCAAAGCACTTTACATCCTATGAAATTTAACCAATGCCCATATACAGATGAGGTCGCTGTAGCATCTTGCCCACTGTCACATAGATGGTCCTGGCAGAGTCAGAATTCTGAGTCAATCCCGGCTGATTTCAATCCTTATTATTCTCACTACCCTCTGTTGGCTCCCAAGGGGGATGGGTACGCTGTTACAATTTCTTTTTCCATCTCCAGCTTCTCTTCCCCTTTACCAGTGTCCATTTAATCATTCTTTGTTAGATCTTTCACTTTGATAAAGGACACGAAAGCAAATGTGCACAGACAGGTCCTTTGTCATCGTATTTCATTGTACAATCAGTCTCAACAGTGGGCCTGTTCTTTTCTTACTCATTTTGTTGTCTAACATTATTTTCTCCTTTCATTGTCCCCAGTCATTTGCACTCAAATACTCCTAAAATATTTTAAGAAGCAATAAATTCCTCACACCACATTTCTAAATTGATGCCCAAGATTCTTTATCATGCTAAAGGAGTTGTAAATATACATATAAATTCCAATAATGACATTTAAAAATAAACTGTCACATCACTATTTGAAAACTAGTAGAATCTAAATAATATAGTGATTTGATGGTCCATCATACATTGTAAGTATACATAAATAAGTTCTCCTTTACCTGTAAGAAATTTTCTTTTGTTTTTCTTCATGAAATTATATTTCCATTTCACTTCCTAATATATTTTATACTTTGAAGTATTTCATGAATCACATACTTCTCTGCAACAAAAATATGTCAATAAAGGGAAATAATTTTAAAGTTTTTGTGACCATAAGGTTCTAAGTGCTAGAAAATTCTACACAATTTCTAAAAATAGTGTAAATATATTACAAGTATTGATGAATAATTGCTAGACATAAAATGTAAAATTGTATTGGGATTGCGGTTCTTAATGAGATGGGTAGAGTCTTTCTCCCCAGATATCCAAGGATACACGTAACAGGCTTGAGTATTAATGCTGAATATAAGATGTGTAGGTAACAAGTGCTGAGAGACTCTTCACCTAAATAAGTAAATAGGAACAACAGAGGTTTGTTACAGCAATAAGTCTCAATTCTTTGAATGCTTCTCAGTTCTATAGCAAAATTTACATGGTAGTCTATCATCACGATTAGTTTTAGTAATTTCTCATCTGACAGCTCAATTAGGCATCCTTCCCTCTGTGAAATGCAGAGAACTGGAGTCCATCTGACTTGCAAAAGGATTAATTACTCTATCCTTAGAGTCATTCATTCCCCCTTTCTTGAGAAGAACCCTAAAGGTTCTTCTAACCTGGGCAATGACTTAGTAGGTTTGGCAAAAGTGTGAGGTATGCCTTTCTATTGTCAAGTGATACCAGAAAGGTGACTGCAGAGGAGAGAAGAAAGAAGAGACAGCCTGATAGGAGCTTTCTTGTGTCATTCCATTTTAGAAAAGCTTATCTGAAACAATCAGTAGTCACTTACCCCTGCCCCCCTCCCCACCCCCACCCCTGCCCAGGAAGACCACATAGCTCCCCTCTTCCAGTGGATCCTGATCTCTTGCATTTGTTTTTGATACTTTATCACCTGGTACTGGTGATAAACACTGTGGCTAGCCTTTTTTTTTTTTTTTAAGATTTTGTTTGTTTATTTATTTATATATTTATTTATGTAAGAAACAGAGAGAGCATGGGGGTTGGGGGCTAGGGAGAGGTGGTAGCAGGCTCCCCTCTGAGCAAGGAGACTGATGAGGGCTTGATCCCAGGACCCTGAGAGCATGACCTGAGCTGAAGGCAGATGCTTAACCAATTGAGTCACCAAGGGGCCCCATGGGTCTTTTTCCTTCCCATCTTTAGCATACATTTTCTTAAAGTTTTAAGCTCTTCCAAAGAGCTCCCCTTAGGGCTTTGTAAAAAGGGCACCTATATGGGCACAGATGTTTATCCTGGCCAATCCAAGTAGACAGAAAGAAGACACGGAAGGAAGATCACAAATACTCTGGAAGATAGAGAGGGAATTTTATCTTATAAGAGGTTGAACCTGTGTAGGGGGGGCTATACATCAGGCTACAGTTATTTAAGCTTTTTAGGCTTACATAGATATTAATTGGGTGCCTCCATTCAACATCTGTTCCTCACTTTCCCTAGCAAGAACACCTCCAGCTCATTCTCAATCACGTGCCTTTGGTGGCTGATCCCATCTCAGCTCTGTGGGTAAGCCCTGGAATCTGATGTTCCTGGCTGTAGGGATTGATTTGTTCAAGAGAGCATATAATTCAATCCAAAAGATTTTGCCCATGCTTCTAGAGAAAAAGAAAACATTTAAAAAATTTTAAATGTATGTTTTGGCAGATGGTACTGACAGACATGTTTTCTTTGCTGCTGGACATGAGTGAAGAGAAGTAGCTCCAGGAATCTCTGGTAGCCATCTTTGAACCATAAGGGCAGAGGTCTCTTAAACATTGTTTGTTTATAGTATCATTTCCTTTTCCATCTTGAGCTTCTCAGAGCTCTTGGAAGAGCCGAAAAATGGAGAGAAAAAAACCTGGGAACTGGTCACCGTTATCTGATCTAGGATCAGCCTCTCCCTGATGTGGACAAATTCCCCAATATTCAGTGAACCAATGCATTTTTCTTACTGCTTGTTAATCTGAATCGAGCTTCCTATTACTTGCTACATAAAAAGTAGTAATTAATTTAATCACTACTGTAATCAGAACACCTCTGCATTCATTTTGTTAGTCATTTTTTTTTTCACATATTGGGACTAAGATATACATGATTTAAAGAAAGGATACTTTCATTTAAGAAGACTGAAAAGTGACAGACCTAGATTTCCATTCATTTAAGGAAAGAGACATTGGTGTTTGCACAGGTCGGTCTACAGCACCTCTCTTTTCTCTACCTGATCTCCAAAGACCTTGAGATCCAGGTCAAAATGTCAGCATTCTTACTGATGCAGCTTCTGTGGTCATAGCTTAGCTATATCATCACAGTGGGATTCTTACTACTTTAGACCTGAACTGGACTTCACACTCAGCCACCGACATTGAACCAGCACAGGCCTGTTCTTGTGAAACTCCTGACAAGAGCCTGCACACACTCAGTAGATAAGCTGGCTTCCAGGAGGAGGGTGAAGGGGGGGGGGGGGGACAGGGTTTCAGCATCCAATGTCTTATCCCAATCAGAGTGTCAATCCTCTTTTCTGGAAGGAAAAGGGAGGGGCAGGGTCTGAGAGTCAGGAGAGCAAACGGACAAGTCTGTAATCAGAATTGGGACAAATATGGGGAGGGAAACAAATGAGGCTTTGTGTAAAAGAAAAATAGGTTGCTTTAAGATGGGTAAGCTGGGAAGCTCTCTGAGATGACGTTTAAACTGAGACTTGAAGGATGAAAAGGACCCTGTTATTCAAATGAGAGGTGGAGAGCATTGCAGGTAGAGAAATCAGCCAGTAGCAAGGCCATAAGATGAGGGAGAGTTGGTGGGGAGAATTAGGCAGGGGCTGAAGCCTATGGAGCTGTGAGTGACAGTCAGGGGTTTGGATTTTATTCCAAGTGCAGCAGGAAGTTGTCAAATCATTGAACAGCTTAAACAGAAGAGTCAGGAGAATGACATGAACTTTCATGATTTAAAAAGATCCCTCTTACTGTTCTGGACATGAACTTGGTGGGTGCCAGAGCAGAGACAGAGAGGTCAGTTGGGAGGATATAGCAATGGTTGAGACGAGAGAGAATGATGCTCTGATCTAAAGTAGTAGCGATGAAACTAAAGTAGCAGGAGATGAAAACAAGAAAAGTCTGAGATGTTTTGGAGATAGGCTACACACAGTTTGTTGGTGGATTAAATATAGTAATAGGAATATGATTAGATATGGGAAGTAAGGGGCATCTTGATTTTTGCTTAGAGCAAAATGTAATCAATCCTTCCTTCCTTCCTTCCTTCCTTCTTTCCTTCCTTTTTTCTTCCTCTTTTCCATTTCCTTCTCCTCCTTTTTTGTCTTTTTTTTTTTTTTTTTTTAAGATTTTATCTATTTGACAGAGAGAAATACAGCCAGAGAGGGAACACAAGCAGGGGCAGTGAGAGAGGGAAAAGCAGGCTTCCCGCCAGGCAGGGAGCCCGATGTGGGACTCCATCCCGGGTCTCCGGGATCATGACCTGAGCCGAAGGCAGTCGCTTAACCAACTGAGCCACCCAGGCGCCCCCCTTTTTTTTTCTTATTACTATTCTTACTACTTTTGGTATGAGAATAATACATCAGTGTTTTATTTGTAGGCATGTTAAGCTTGAGATACATAGTTGAGGCTCAACTCTATGGATATATGAATTTGGAATTTACATTTGGGGAAAATATACATTGGCATTATCAGCAATTAGATGGCATTTAAAACTATGGGAAGGATTGGAAAGATATCGAGAGAGTAGATAAAGAGAGAGGCGAAGGAATCAGAGGGTCCTCAACATTTAAAGGTCTGATAGAAACAAAAGGGCTAGAAAAGAGATTGAGAATGAGTAGCCAATTGGATAGGTGGGAAACCAGAGAATAGCATCACGGAAGTCAAGGAGGGAGTGGCCAACTGTACCGTCTGTCCTTTGAGAGCACTGTTGATAGGACAAAGTCATCTTCTGCATTTGGTTCCACAAAGGTCTTAGCTTGCCCTGACAAGAGTGATTTCAGTAGAGGAAAGAAACCTAACTAATGCGTTGAAGAATATATGGGAGATGAAGACATGGAAACACAGTTAGGGGCAACCCTTTGGAAAGATTTTACTGTGAAGAGGAGTAGAGAAGCTATGAGGTTTAGGAAAGGAAATGTGGGGATGGGGAGGTGTGTATGTATATGTGTGTTTAAAGACAAGAGATTTTAAAGCTGTTTGTTGCTGATGGAGATGGTCCAGTAGGGTAGGAGACAGTGAGATGCAGGAGAGAAAGGTTGAGATGCACTGAGGTCCTTGAGAAGGAGATTGAATCCACAACGGTAGAGACTGCAAATTGAGAGGAAGGGCCTGTCATCTACCTGTCAGGACAGAACAAGGAGGTGAGAGCAGAAGTGAGCAGAGGTGAAGGAGGGTCCATCTGATCCTTCTGTTTTCTTACCGGTAGTCAAGACCTTAGGTAGAGTAATATGGTTATATCATCCCCAGTAAGTCCCATGTCTTATAATAATAATATTTTTAATGCGGCCATATGTAAATCAAAATATAGTTTAATTTATGACATTGTGAGACTTTACACAGATACAAATTCGCAAAGGAAAACAAATTTCGGGGCGCCTGGGTGGCTCAGTTGGTTATGCGACTGCCTTCGCCTCAGGTCATGATCCCGGAGACCCAGGATAGAGTCCCACATTAGGCTCCCTGCTCAGCCGGAAGCCTGCTTCTCCCTCTCTCACTCCCCCTGCTTGTGTTCCCTCTCTGGCTGTATTTCTCTCTGTCAAATAAATAAAATCTTTAAAAAAAAAAAAAAGGAAAAAAAGAAAAACAAATTTCTTGGTCAAGACCGTAGGTAATTTTTTTCACTAAAAGTACATTCTGATTGACCATACTTTGAATTAAGCATAAGAGAACCAAGAGCGTTTTTATAATTATGATGATAGGTATGATTACTGACATTTGGAAGCTGCTTGCCTGAGTAGATCAGACAATTAGAATTTCACATGAAATGGGCTGAGGTTCGAACCTATGTAGGACTGAATGCTTTGCACAGAGAAAAATTTCTATGGCGGAGAACTGCATTCTTAACCTGTGCCAGGTATTTAAAAAACACGCTGTTTTGGTCATAAGGGAGCATTGGGAGGGGGTTGAATGGGTGGGGAGAGAATCATTATGGATGACTTTGTGCAAACTCATCACTGCTGTTGGAAAAACAACACAAAACCACAACCAAGTCAGTAACATTATCTTTGGCCTATAAAGAATGGGACATGTTTTTGGCTGACTATCATCCTCAATAATTTATCTTGTTGTTACATAATGTGTTTCCTTAAGAAAACTTAAAATGCCCTACACAAGTTATTTCATTTGTCTTCATTGCATTATGAAGCCAAGAGCAGAAGGGAAGTTGTCTAGACCAGGGCTGTCTAATAAAAATATAACCCAAGTGGTATGAAATTTAAAATGTTTTAGTACCTACATTTTTTAAAAAGGTAAAAAGAAATAGGTGAAATTAATCTGAATATTATGCTTTATTTAACCTCATATATCTATATATTTAACCTCATATTATCATTTCAACATATAATGAATATAAGCAATGGCTTAAATTGAGATCTATTTCATTCTTTTATTGGTACCAAGTCTTTGAAATCTAGTGTGTATTTAATACTTAGAATACATACCAATTTGAACTGGGTGCATTTCAAGTGCTTGGTAGCCACCTGATATCTTCGTTCTGGAGAATAATGGAAAGGATGACGGTCACAGGATTCAAAGTCTGGCTTCTGTTGCAAGCTAATAAAATGTGAGTAAGAGTTTATCACTGTCCTGCTCAAAATCCTGCAAAGACTTCCCATCACTCTTTTTTGTTTTCTTTTTTAAATATTTATTTATTTGAGAGAGAGGGAGCAAACATGAGGGGGGAATAGGGGCAGAGGGAGAAACAGACTCCCCACTGAGTAGGGAGCCCAACATGGGGCTCAGTCCCAGGACCCTGAGATCATGACCTGAGCCAAAGGCAGATAGATGCTCAACCTACTGAGCCACCGAGCCACCTCTTCCCATCACTATTAGAACAACAGCTAACCTCTTACGTAGGAGGCTGACCATGATACAGCCCCACATTCCTTACCAATTTTATGGCTTACCAGTTTCCCCTTGATCTTTCTGCAACGGCTCCTGCCTCCACCCTACCTCAGATGGTGGCACTACCTCCTCCTTTTGCCTGGAATGCATCTTCTCACCGCTTAGTCAATGAATTTTTTCAGGTTTTTGCCAAAGTGTTATCTCAGGAAGACTTAAAATCTAACATAGCAATTTTCTCTAGCCACTCTCCAGCAACACACCCTGCTTTCTTAGTCATTACACTAAGTTCCGAAAATTTGCATGCTTTTTTAAATTTGTTTACTATCTCCTCCAATAGAAGGTTAAGTTCTGTGAGGTCGGGGGCATTGTCACTCTGTTGGATCACTAATACCTGGAATAGTGCCTGGCACACAGCAGGTTTGTTGAACGTATGAGTGACTGGTCTTATTTATGGCAGATCATTTAGAGGGTATAGGATAATGTTTAAGGGTGTACATTCTGGAGATAGACTCTTAGAGATCAGATTCCAGCCTGTCTGCTTACTATCTATTCCTTTGAGTAATTACTTAACTTTAAACTTCAGCTTCCTCATCTGAAAAATGGGCATGTTAATAACATCTATTTCATAGAAATGATATCGTTTGGTTGTGAGGGTTAAATGAGATAAAGTATATAAAGGACCTAATACAGTATCTGGCCTGTAGTAAGAACTCCAGAAAATTTCCCACTATTATCTGGGAAATAGAGATTAAAATGAGTGCTTTGACTCACATGCATCCCTCAGCCTACTCACTGCTCCAGAGACATGACTCTTGTCAGGGCTACCAAGGCACCTTTCCCTTTGCCTCTGTGGTGCATGTATTCCCATTTCTAACTTGGTCTCCCTTTTAACTCCATTGGATACTGTCAAACTCTTTCTCTGACTTCCACAGTACATAGGCTACTCTGCTTGTTCTCTCTCACTTCCCTTTACCGACTCCTCTTTCTAGTCCCTTGTTTATGTTCCTCCAGGCTCTGTTTTGATACTGGTTACTCCACACCCACTCCATGAGCAATCTCACCATTCCTGGGATTTCAATTGTCATTTCTCTGCTGCAGATTCCAGATCTACATCTGCCCAATTTTCACTCCTCAGCTCTAAGTCCATATCCACAGTGGCCTTGTAGCCATTCTGCTTTGATATCCTGAATACTGAAATCATTCCATTTCCTCCAAACCTGCTTCTCTTATGGGTGTTCTATCTTAATCACTGTCCCCCTCCCACCCACAGGCAGTGTCCAAACCAGAAAATGCAGTATCAGGCTTGAGTCCTTCCTCTTCCAGACCACAGTCCAATCAATCACAAAGTCCACAAATCTATCTTACACATTCTCCTATTGTCATACCTGAATCCAGGCCAACATCACTTGTCTAGATTCTGGGCAGGACTAACCTTCCTAATAGATACCTCAGCATCCATTCTTTCTTCCCTCTAATTCTCTACAAAATAACTAGAGTAATCTTACTAAAATGCAAATTCGATCTCACTACCATGCCCAGAGCCTCATTGCTTAGAGATAAAAGGTGATACATAGCTCCCCATTGCCTTTGAGGATAAAGTCAAATTGTAATTTAATTATATGTGTTCAAAAGCTATTCACACATACTTGTTACAAAGAAAACAGCAGTCCTATGACATACCCTTTTCCACATTACTGTATATCACCTTTTATACTTCAGCTCCCAAGAGGCAACCGCTATCAATTATTTTACCTGACTTCTTGGGAATCATTTCTGCACCTCTAAAGAACATGTTTATATTGCCATTTAAAAAAATAATTAAGTGACTTCCAACTCTAGAAGTTGAATATCCAGCTTTTTTTCACCATCCCCTACAGTACTTACCATATACATGAACACTTCCCATTCCTCATCTTCTCAATGTGGCTGTAACTTAATTATATTCCATTTAGTATTTGCACTGATAGGGCTTTGTAAATTATAGCGTATACTAAGCTATGAATATTTATCTTTCCCTGTATAATTTCCCCCCCCTTGGTTTAATTACTGTCTGCCTCCTCACCCCACCCCCATAACTTGGTTTTTGTAGTAAGAGACTTGACTCCATTTTGATGTTTATTGACAGTTTTTAATTTTGACCCCTCCTTTCCTATCTCCCCCCACATCTGGGCAACGAAGAGAAGAGACCTGTGTAGACCTTTACCACTAAAAGTCGATGGAAATTTCAAATATGGGGCTTGAATCCCATGTTAAGTGGAATCCCCACCATGCTGACTCTATCCTTTAATCACAATCGAAACCCCAACCACTCCTAGCCCTTTGCTCATTCTCTCACCAGACCCTTGAATGAACCCTTTCCCTGATGGGAACACCCAGCTTAATGTTAATACTAAAAATACTTCACTTATATTCACTAGTGGGTGCATTGTGTCATATGTCTGGACACTCAAATTCCCAAGTGGTGATCATGCCTACCTCTGGGCAGACTGATCTACGTACTTTCTACATGTTTATCATTAATATACTCCCAAACTGCCCTCACAGTCAGTTTTGTAAATCTTCCCTCAACATACTTTAAATGCCAATTATCATATCTGTGTCATTTTCTTGGTGATCTTTCTCCTGGGGCCTCTGCCCTGCTCCAGTCAACCAAATGGGCTGATCTTTAAGTTTGCTTGAGAGCCCTGGTCTTAGATTTTTCCCTTCACCATCATCCTGCCTTTTTCATGTATTGGAATCTCATTTCCTAGCTTCTCTTTTCTTTTTACTTACTTTGAACAAATCCTCTGATAGCTTCCTGAGAAATGGACCTATGAAGCAATATTTTTGATCTTTCACATCTGAAATTGTATATTCTGCCTTCCCACTTAATTAATAATTTGGCTAGGGAACTCTGCATTACAGGTTAGTTTCTTCTACTATTTTCTAGCATCCAGTGTGGCTGTTGAGAAGTCTGAAGCCATTCTGGTCCTTAATTCTGTTTAGATCCTACTTTTCTTTTCTGGAAGCTTTTCAATTATTCTAATACCACAATGGGTTTTGCAATTTTATAGTAGAGTATCTCTGTGTAGGGTTGTTCTCATCCACTGTCTTGGAGCTCAACACGCTGTTTTAATTTGGGAAGTCATGTCCTTTCATTCCAGAAAGTTTTCTCAAATTGTTGTTTCTTTGATAATTTCCCCTCTCCATTTTCTCCATTCTCTCTTTCTAGAACTCCCATTATTCAGATATTGAACTTTCTGGACTAGTTTGTACCTTTCTCATTTAAAAAAATATCTTCTTCACTTTCCATCTTTTTGTTTTACTTCCTGGGATAGTTCCTCACTTTATATTTTAAGCCTTCACTTGAAGTTTTCTTTTATACTATGATATTTTTAATATCGAAGAATTCATTTGGCCCTGTGGCTACTACTTTTAAAACATTTCTAACATCCAGAGTTGCCTGGGTGGCTTAGTCAGTTAAGTATCTGACTCTTGATTTTGGCTCATGTCATGATCTCGGGGTCATGAACTCAAGACCCGAGTTGGGCTCTGACTCCGCCGGGAGTCTGCTTCTCTCCCTCTCTCTCTGCCCTCCCTGCCCACCCCCACCCCCGCCCCGCTCAAATAGATAAATAAATGTGTAAACAAGACAAAGCCAAAAAAATATTCGTAGCATCCAGTGTTTCTTTTAAGGTTTATTTATTTATTTGGCAGAGAGAGACTCAGTGAGAGAGGGAACACAAGCAGGGGGAGTGGGAGAGGGAGAAGCAGGCTTCCTGCCAAGCAGGGAAACTGAAATGTGGCTCCATCCCAGACTCTGGGATCACGACCTGAGCTGAAACAGACACTTCATTACTGAGCCACCCAGGGACCCCATCTTACAGTATCTTTAGAAAGGGGGCAGGAAATAATGTACTTTGCCATTTTGCTCTAGGGGCTGTTGTACGAGATGCAGGCAGAGAGAGAAGCAGGCTCCCTGCTGAGTAAGGAGTCCTATGCCAGAGACTCGGTCCCAGGACTCTGGGATCATGATCTGAGCCACCCAGGGATCCCTTCCTGGTCGCTCTTCTATGTTAGTTTTGGCTTTTTTCTTATTAGAATATTCCATCAGCTGTCTGGAGATTTTTGTCTGTCTGCCCAAATCTAGGAGACAGGTACTAAAAGTTTTAGGCAAAGTCAACTTACATGGTTGGCCTGGAAACTGTGGGTTTCACTGTAGGGCAATCAGTTGGTCAGAACCATGGGAAGAAAGTGAGGAAAGAAAGTTAGGTATCTTGACAGTCAGTTATCAACCTTCAGAGGGTTGCCTGTCGGCCCTGCCAACTGCTGGCTTAGGGTTAACTTTCTTGGGGCTGCCCAGTCAGTAACTACTCAATTATGATTTTTCCAGTTTCCAAAATTGTTTAGGCACTGTTTTTTCTTTTATTATCAATGTGTTCATGGAATTTTGCTTTAAAAAAATTCCATTCAGAGGTACCTGGGTGGCTCAGTTGGTTAAGCGTCTGCCTTTGGCTCAGGTCATGATCCCAGGGTCCTGGGATTGAGCTCCGCATTGGGTTCCTTGCTCAGTGGGGAGCCTGCTTCTGCCTCTCCCTCTGCCTGCTGCTCTGCCTACTTGTGCTCTCTCTCTCTGTCAAATAAATAAATAAAATCTTTAAAAAAATCCATTTAAACCATTCATGGTTCAGTCAGTTACGTGTTCAACTCTTGATCTCAGCTTAGGTCCTGATCTTAGGATTATGAGTTCAAGCCCCACATTGGGCTCCACTTAAAAAAAAATAAAGTCCATTCACTATGATTTTGTGGGTTTTCAAGAGGAGCAGAAAGTACCATAATTGTTGTGTAATTAGATAGCCTTTACTGTATGGTCACTAAAGTGTCTACTTTTTGGTCCTTGTCAAATTCACCAGACTATTTCATATCCATTTTATACTCAAACCACCTTTCAGTTTCTAGAATGCACTATGTTCTTCCTTTTTCCTCAGGCCCTAAGTGCTGATCTCTCTCCCAGGAACTCCTGTTTGCCACCTTACTACATCTATGGATCTTTTAGGTCTCAGTTTATCTGAGATTGCTTGAGGTGGACTTGTCTGACCCTCAGATTTAGGAGAAACCTCCCTATTGCATGGTATCAATAGCACCCAGCTCTTCTTCTATTTTAAAATGGGTCATCTTTGGGGCGCCTGGGTGGCTTGGTTGGTTGGGCGACTGCCTTCGGCTCAGGTCATGATCCTGGAGACCCAGGATCGAGTACCACGTCGGGCTCCCTGCTCAGCGGGGAGCCTGCTTCTCCCTCTCTAACTCCCCCTGCTTGTGTTCCCTCTCTGGCTGTGTTTCTCTCTGTCAAATAAATAAATTCTTAAAAAAAGAAAGAAAGAAAGAAAGAAAGAAAGAAAGAAAGAAAGAAAGAAAGAAAGAAAAAAAGAAAGAAAAAAAGAAAGAAAAAAAGAAAACGGGTCATCTTTTATTTTCCCTCACTAGTCTGCAAGTTCTGTGCAGGCAGGAGCTGTGACTATGCTCCCAAGAAACAGGCGCTAAACTATAGAGAACAAACTGATGGATACCAGAGGGGAGGTGGGCGAGGGGATGGGTGAAATAGGCGAATGAGATTAAGAAGGGCACTTGGTGTGATGAACATTGGGTGATGTACGTAAGTGATGAATCATTAAATTCTACACCTGAAACTAATATGACACTGTATACTAACTGGAACGTAAACAAAAACACAAAATGAAGTTTTTGATAATTACACAAATGAAAACAAGTGAAATTACTTGCTTATGATAAGAAAATAGAAATAGTGCTGGAAACCTATTCTCTCAATCCTTTCTATCCAAGTCTATCGGTCTATCTCTGTTTTCTTGGTTTGCAATTAGAAGAAATTACATATACTGGATTAAGAAAAGGAGGTGATGATCTCTTAAATTTGTAGGTGGGAAGACCAGGATAATTATCTATCAACCCTAATTATTCCCAAATAATAGCAAAAGAGAAAGAAATGTCATATAGTGTGCTACACAAATGTTTATTTTTTATTTTTTTTTTAAGATTTTATTTATTTATTTGACAGAGAGAGAGATCACAAGTAGGCAGAGAGGCAGGCAGAGAGAGGAAGAAGCACGCTCCCTGCTGAGCAGAGAGCCCGATTCAGGCCTCGATCCCAGGACCCTGAGAGCATGACCTGAGCCGAAAGCAGAGGCTTTAACCCACTGAGCCATCCAGGCGCCCTACACAAATGTTTGTTTTTTAATTTCACAAATGTTTTATAAAAGAAATGTTTTGGTAACCATACAGTGTCTCAGTCTAAAACTGGATGCTGTCTGATGATCTTGGAGATGGTCTCTTGGCATCTCTAGGCCCATTTCCTTATGTAATATAGTGCTAATGATAATGTCTCTTAGAGTAGTAGTATGGGTTAAAATGAGATCATCAATTTATAGCCCATTATAAAACCATAAGTGTTTTAATTACATTTGAAAATAATAAATAGTTTAGTTAGAACATATGATGTTTGATGATATCATCAATATAATTATCCTATGGACACTTTTTCTGGCTTATAAGACTTGATTAGAAAGGCATGTGAGGGGCATGTGGGTGGCTCAGTTGGTTAGGTGTCTGCCTTCTACTCAAGTCATGATCCCAGGGTCCTGGGATCGAGCCCTTCATTGGGCTCCTTGCCCAGTGGGGACTCTGCCTCTCTCTTCCCTTCTCCCACTCGCACACACTCTCTCTCAAGTAAATAAGTAAAATCTTAAAAAAAAAAAAAAAAAAGCATGTAAGTGCAGGTGAACTTTAAAGGGCCTTGGAAAGAAAGATTAGGATTTTTGATGGAGGAGCTGCATTTCTGAACTTAATTGCCCCTAATAGGACTTGTCTGGACTGACCAAAGGCATAAGGTTTTGATTCCCTAAAGCATTAGCTTCTGACCACTTTCACATCCATATCTAGAGTTCAATTACAAGACTGGTCCCTGAGATATAATTCTGATAGAAGTGGAACATGATGCATTGAAATGGATGACAGTCATAAATGGGGACCCTTTCTAAATGACACATCTATATCACACACACGAGTAACACCAGAGGGCCTATTAAGTGACTTGTGTTTTCGTTAGAAATGGTGGTTGGTATTTTCTTATATGGACTTCCATTGTACAAATTACATAATAATGAAAAACAGGAATGAGGTAACATTAACATTTATTTAAGCATGGTTTAATAGGGCAGGGCAATTTACCAGTATTTCAATGCATGCTTTGGCCGGATAGTTTATTTTCTTCAAAACTATTCTAGGGGCGCCTGAGTGGCTCAGTTGGTTAAGCGACTGCCTCCGGCTCAGGTCATGATCCCGGAGACCCGGGATTGAGTCCCACATCAGGTTCCCTGCTCAGCGGGAAGCCTGCTTCTCCCTGTCTCACTCCCCCTGCTTGTGTTCCCTCTCTGGCTGTGTTTCTCTCTGTCAAATAAATAAAATCTTAAAAAAAAAAAAAAAAAACGAAAAACTATTCTGAGCTAATTTATACTTGACATCATTTGGATGTTTTGGCAGCTTCTTTGTTTTTACTACAACCATTTGCAAATAAATCAATTACTTAGATCCCTTAGTCTCTTGAATATATAATGAACAAATATAGAATTACCTATAAAACAGTAAGACAAGTATAGGTTTTATTTCTGCACAAGCCTGGAGGTTTGTGGTAACAGTGAGTGATTCTGTAAATGTGAAAAGGATTGAAATTAGGGGTCACGGGTACCTGGGTGGCTCAGTGGGTTAAAGCCTCTGCCTTCAGCTCAGGTCATGATCTCAGGGTCCTGGAATCGAGGCCCCAATCGGGCTCTCTGCTCAGCAGGGAGCCTGCTTCCTCCTCTCTCTCTCTGCCTGCCTCTCTGCCTACTTGTGATCTCTCTCTCTCTGTCAAATAAATAAATAAATAAAATCTTAAAAAAAAAAAAAAAAGAAATTAGGGGTTACCAGGCATTGGATGGCTGATAGAACAGGGTGGGGGAAGTTGGGGGGCTCCATTTTTATGAGTGTGAATACCTTAGTTTCTGCAAACTTGCATTTTCCACCCCCTTTTTATTTTAATTTGTTCTATGTTAAAAAACCAAAACCAAAACCAAAAACTCCCCAAAACACCCGGAGCCCTTAAGGCTAAACATTATCCAACAATTGTAACACAAATGTTGGTGACAGGAGTTTCGGATTCCATGTACCAGTTTCACTGATGACTCACTGGGAACTTGGTATAAGTCACTTAACCTTGTGCTACTTCAGTTCCTGTTGGATGTGTTCAAAAAGGCAGGATGACATTTGATCCTAAAAATAATTAATTAGGGTGACTGTTTAGATTTCTAAGAGGATATTTAATTATATAAATTCCTACCACTTTAATAATGATAACCTGTTTCTATGTCTTAATGTTTATCCTATGGCTAAATTCTAAAATTTTACATTAATAAACATACATTTTCTCCCTATAACGTCACTTTCCAACTCTATGCCCCACGTGCTTGGCATCCTTGTTTCACGGATTTTTTTTTTTTTTTTTTTTTTACTGATAATCTTTTCATACTGTTTCAGATCAGTAAATCTGTCTCTGCTTTTGCTGGATTCTAGATTCTAATCAAATCCTCTATATTTCATCTTATTTGGATTAGGATTCATTCTCATAAAATTTACTGCCAGTGTATTAGTCTGCTATTTTTCTTATATGAACAAGATCCATTTAAAATAAAAGCATAATTTATGTATAACAGAATTAAGAATAATGTATCTTAAATTAAATGTCACCTAATTTTTGTTGATGGTCTTTGTTCATCTTTTTTGCATGTTAATTACTTCTCATTAATACATCTATCTTGTATATAAGCTGGGAGAGGAAATATTTCACCATTCAACTTAAAATTAGAATTTTGCAGCTATGAATGCCCTTAGAAGTTATCAGGTTCAAGCCTCTCATTTTACAGATAAGAAAGTGGGTAAGTTAGTTCCTTATCGAAAGCCACACAACACTTAGATTTGGATCTTCAGCCACTGTTGCTACTACTCAAAGTCTAATTAATACATATGCATGCTTTAACTGATGAGTTTGATTAAGGTCAACCCATGCTGGATTCAGCCTCTAGGTAAGCTTATCTGTTTGTATTCAGATTCTGCACCTTTAACTCAGGCCAGCCAAAATTATAACCTTGTGAACCAGAAGTTCTTTCTGATGGAGAACTGGCACAGGTCCATGCTCCCACTGAAAATACATATGCCACACAGATGCTGGATAGTCATCTTTGTTTCTGAAGACAACACATCGCTTCTCAGTGGTAGCAATACATTCCACATTCATCTGACATTTAATTTACAACCACTATGAAATAGACATCGTACTTTTTATATCTAAGGTCCTGCCCTCAGTGGACTTATAATCTACGATGAAGACATGTGTGAAACAATTGTGTAAAGAGTTGAGTTCTATAAGCATTCACATTTTAAAAGCATCCAGTTAAAAATTTCCTTCTTTGTGTCGCAGTTTCTTGTAAAACTAACCATTTTAATATATAACCAACAAAGGAAGTTGTCAAACATATAATGGAAAGTTGGTTTTATTCATATTTGACAAGGTTTCTTTGGTCCATTCTTGTCTCTCCTGTTAGGTATACTCTTGTGATTAGGTGAAGTCTTTTTGGAGGTGAGAGAGCTGAAGTTTTGGAGTGGGTAAAAAAAGTTTTGGAGTAGATAAAAATGAAGTAAATATTATTATTAGGTTTTATATTAGCATTTTTGTTAGTATTTATAAGTAATGTGTTCTTTGGGTAAAACATTCAAATTATTCTTAAAGGTATAGAGGGCAAGGGAATGTTCTATTTTGGGTATGCACACTTAACAGTTCATTGTTCTTTTTAAACGTTTATTTAGTTGAGAGAGAGAGAGAGAGAGAGAGAGAGAGAGAGAGAGATATGCAAGTGGGGAAGGGGCCAGAGAGGGAGAGAGAGAGAATCTCAAGGGATTTTGTGCAGAGTGCAAAGCCCTATGCAAGGCTCTATGCCATGACCCTGAGATCATGGCCTGAGCTGAAATCAAGAATTAGACGCTTAACCCTGAGCCACACAGGTGCCCTTTGTTCTTTCCTAAGAGAATTATCCTATGCACATAGAAACATAAGTATATTTCCTCGCACAAATGAGTTAATGATCAACATGCTTTTTATTCACTTACCCAGGTGTATTTATATGTCAATACATACTGATTTATCTCATTTAAAAAACGTTTATCTACTATACCTTTGTATGGATATACCATGATTTACTCAAGCAGAAGCTGACCTTTTAAAAAGTTGGAGATGTTAAATACTGGGGATGCGAAATGGAGAGTCTATATTTATATCTGTATGTATATTTACCTATATGAAATAGTCACTGTCAGAGTGAATAGGATAGCCACCGACATATAGTAGTCAAAGTTTATATTTTGTTTTTAAAGATTTTATTTATTTATTTGACAGGGAGAGAGAAGACAGGCAGTGGAAGAGGCAGGCAGAGGGGGAGGAAAAAGCAGGCTCTGTGTTGAGCAGAGAGACAGATGGACCTGGGGCTTGTTCCCAAGACCTTGGGATTGTGACCTGAGCTGAAGGCAGACGCTTAACCGACTGAGCCACCCAGGCACCTTGTAGTCAAAGTTTATTAAATTAATAACTATTTCATCTTTGTTGACTGGTAGATACAACCCACCAGTACTTTGATTGGTTGCTTTTTATCTTTTCATTCATAGCTACTGAAAACTTTCTGCCTAACTAACCAGAGGAAGTGGTAAAAGTCAAACTTTTTCCTGTCCAAGGACATACTTGGGGCTGTCTGTAATATCTAAATATGGTCACTAGGACCCAGCATCCTTGCATTTTAACTCATTTTAACTTGATGAATTCCCCACCCTCCTTTGCTCCCCACTTGGCTTGACTTCCTGTCTTTTATCAGCAGCAATCTATCAAGAACCTATAATGTGCTCAGTACAGAGCAGAACAAATGAAAGTGTTCTACTTCACAATTTAAGGAAGGCAGGGGGCTAGTTTTTGTTTTATGATAAAAATCTTTTAACAAAACACAAACTCCCCAAAACTTCCTTTAAACCAAAGAGCATTGTCACAAGCTCACAAGCTTTTATTACAAACATAGCTAGATGACTCAAGATTACTAAATTTCTATTCATAAGGAGTTCGCTGGCCCCAAATCAACATTGAGGCCCTCCCCCATCTTCCTTCTCTCTCCCCTGGGAGACTGACGTTTGGAGCGCTGGCTGCACCACGTTTTAATAGAATGAAGAAGATGTGTGTGTGCTGCCTGACTGTTTCTTCTGGGATTTTAAAAAGCCTCCCCCAACCCCTTCCTTTATAATTTTATTTTTTGGTGGGGAGGGGAGAGGAGGTCAGAATCTTTTTGGCCTCCAAGTCTTCCACTTTGGAAATATATTCTAAAACTGATAGAGACGAAGGACTTCCGTTTGCAATTCACTATGGTACTGGGTGTTTAGATCAGAAACTAGCTACATCTACATTTCCATCAGTCACTCAGAGTGACAAAGGGGTGAAGGTACCAGCACTAGCCCCGCCTTGGGGAGGGGGTACAGGTAACAACTTGCACTTGACCCCTAAAAAACGTCCCTTTCCCTTTGGTTCTTTCACTTCACCGTCTCCCTGGCAAAACGTGAGAGGGGGAGAAGTAAGCGTCAAAACTGAGTGGTCCCCAGGCCTTTCCATGCCCGGACCCAGAGGCAGTGGTGGCGGCCACCCCCTCCCTCCAGCTCCTCGCTCTTTTCACACGCGTTCGTGGCAAGGAGAAAACCACTCAGATAAATGACCGAGATCCAGGGCCTTCCCTTTGGGTGGCCTCCCCACAGCCTGAGACGGAGTCCCATTGCGGCCGGTTCCCAACCCTGCCTGTTCGAGGAGGCCCTCAGCTAGGCAGGTCCCGGAGCGCGCGGGCGGGGCGGCGAGGCCCGGGGGCGGCGCGCGGGGGCGGCCGGGAGGGGGCGCCGCGGGGGCGTGAGCAGGGCTGAGAGGCCCGAAGAAGACGCGGACTCCAAACCCGGGAGCCGAGGTCCCGCTGGGGTCCCGCGCCCGGGGTCCTTTGCCCAGGGGAGGCGGGGCGGAGACAGCGGGAGGGGCGGTGACTGCGAGGCGGGTGGCGGTTCCGCGCGGTGGCTCTTTCTCCCGAATGCCCGAAACTCGGGACTGAGAACTTCTCCCCGCCTGGGCTCCGTGCACACGGCGACCCCCGGCTCCCGCACCTTGTGCTCAGCCCGCCCCCGCCCCGCCTCCGGCCGCGCCGCCGCTACAGTCGGCCGCCGGCCGCGCCGCTCTTGGTTACAAAGGAGGGAAAATGAGTCGGGTGGCGGCGGCGCGGCGCGGCGCTACCGCGGCGGCGGCGATGGCGGCCGCCCCCGGCACCACGTAGAACGCCCCCGCCCGCCCAGTCGCGGCCCAGGCCCAAGCCGAGCCTGGAGCTCGCCACTCGCCTCCCGAGACCAGTGCGTCGCCTCCTGGCCGAAGGAGGAGGTGGTGAAGGAGGAGGAGAGGAGGAGGAGGAGGCGCCGCCTTCTTGCCGCGCGCCCTCGCTGTTGTCTGCGCTTCGCTCTGGACCAGTTTGGGGAAGTTGCCGGAGCCCCGTGTCGCCCAGATGTGCGACCTCATTGAGCCACAGCCCGCCGAGAAGATCGGCAAGATGAAGAAGTTGCGGAGAACTTTGTCGGAGAGTTTCAGCCGCATTGGTGAGTGGCGCGCTGCCCGGGGCACCCGGCCGGTCGCCCCCGGCGCCTGTTCTTCCTCCCCGCGCTTCGGGCACCGCGGGTGCAGCCGCAGCCGGCGTGGGGTGCGCTGCGAGCGGTGGGTGGAGAGAACAGTATCCGGACCTGGGGTGGGGTGGGGGAGGGCGACAATGGAGAGGAGAGACAACCCTCTCCCTCAGGATCTGGGATTTCGTTTGTGGATGATCTTAAGCCTAGAATTTGGGTTCCGGCTCTTCGCCACTGACGCTCGGGCTTTCGCGCCCGCTGTGGACAGGCGATAGGACGCCCCGGGCTCCGCTGCTCCCCAGGCTGCGCGGCCGCCTGGGTCACTTGTGATTTTTTTGCGCGCAGGCTTTGCCCTGGGGGTGTTTAGTCATTAATTTAGCTTTGGAAATTGGTGAGATGTTGAACTGTGCCTTGTTACTGTTTAACACATCGAACCTAAAGGGAAGTGGGACAGATACCTTGGGACCTTTTGTTCGGTACTTCGGGTCCTCGAAAGCGAGATTTGGCTTTTCGGTCCCAATCTTTCCATTGCAGCAAATAATTGCACGCTGTGAACTTCTCTGAACATTTAGGAATAAGTCTCCCGAACTTCTTATATTTACTAGAGCTCCGGAGCTATTGTCTTTAAACCAGCCAACCAACCAACCAACCAACTGATTTACAAATAAAAAACGACTGAGAAATGTTTAGGACATTTAAGAATAAGTCCATGTCACAGAACATAACAGGGTGACAACAGTGTTATGTGGAGTGGGTTTGTTAGCTTTTTAGGATTGACCGTATAAAGCCCCCTTTAACCTTAGGACGGTGGCTGCTGCTTCTAAGATTATAACTTTCATTTATATAGGTAACTGTTTTCAGCAAGAAAATCATACAAATACTAAAAATAACCCCTCGGATTCCCTAAGAAGCTCCTAGCCTTTGTTTCACTTGTGTAACATGTCATCCATGTTAATGAAGGTGTTAATGGAAATTAAGCATAAGGTACTTAATTCCTTAAATAAACTCCTGGGATGCATATGAGTATTGGAGGCATCCTTCCATCCCTTCCTTTAAAAATCATTCTATTGATGTGCACTCTAATAAAAGATGCAAACTTTGTTCAAGTAAGAGAAAATATGGATCAAAATGTAGCCAGTTTTCTTTGTTGTCTTTAACTTAAAATTTCCTATTGATATACAGAATCTCTCCCAAAATGACTGTAAAGTTATGGTGTGAAACCAATATTTAATCCTGGTTTTACTTATACATGTATTGGCTATTTGCAGTTTTCACTTTTACTGAGGATGAATAGGAAGAGTTCCTACATGCAAATGAAGTTTGAAGCCAAGAGGAATGTGGGAGAGCAAGGTGTTGAGTTTGGTGTGCATTTTTAAGGAGGATGTTCAGCTGGGCACCAAACCACCACAGAAGCGGGTTCTGGAGTTCATTAAGCCCTGTTCTAAAACACATTAACTGTATATTTACTAATGCTAATGACTCTGTTGGAGCCCTTCCAGTTTTGTGTTAAATAATTCATTGCAGTTGAATCTCAGTAAGAAACCAAGGACATTAATACAAAAATTCCTTATGTTTAAGCAGTTTCAAGAATTTGCTCGACAGTCAGTAAAATTTCGATTAACTACAATGCTGGCAAGTGGGGTATTACAGTTAATTGGATTTTGTAGCTTACTGAGATTTAGTGATGTGAAACTCCTTTTGATTCCAACACTTGTTTTAAAATATCTTCTAAGATCTAATAGATTTTACTTCCTCCCTTTCAGAAACAGTATAGTGCAGTGAACATAACTTATTATTTCTTGATGGAAGGTCATGATTTTGAATAGTAACTCTCACTCTGGAGTACCATAAAAGGAAATAAAGAAGTCATATGTGACTATGCTTGTATAGCAAGCCCAGGACATGCATTGGAAAATGAATCTCTGTTATTTATTTTTCTTACGTTTTATTTACAAAATTACAAAGCAACAAAATCAGTTTGGTTGTGTAAAGATTTTAAGGTGCTTGAGGCTATTGAATGGAGCTTTTACTATGGAATTATATAGTCCGTAGGTGAAGGGTGTGGGCTATGTGTGTCAGACCTTTGGAGATTTCCCATCTTGCCACTTGTAGCTATGTGACCTTGGACAGGTCCCTCAACTTCTGAGCTCAAATTTTTCGTGTGCAACTCAGTTTTGTTACGGCATTTAGTGAAGTAATGCATATGATGTCCTGTGTGGTACATAGTACAGACTCAGTAGATGTTCATAATATGTTATCATTATTGGTGATTATATCATATTGACATAACTGGAAGCAAGAGAAGTGAGGGGAAGAAGTGGCTACTGACTTTACAGTGTAAAAACAGGATGGGTTTTGGAGTTAGTCTGGTCTGTGTTTGAACCCTGTTTTCCCAGCTTGCGGTATGTGTGCCTTGGTCAACTAGCAGGATATCCCTAAACCCCAGAGTCCATGTGTACAAATTTTCTCAAGGTTGTTGTGAAGATTAAATCAGGTAGGATACATAAAATATCTAGTGCAGTATCTGTTACATGTGAAGAATAGCTCTGGGGCTGATATTCTTCCTTCCCATTTCTCTGTTTGTTCCCCATCCTCCTCCTGTCTTCATTGGTACTTCAAGAGGAGATCAAAGAGTTTACTCTTGTTGGATAATGGTTTATTCTTTTTTTTTTTTTTTAAAGATTTTATTTATTTATTTGACAAAGAGAGAGAGAGAGAGACAGAGATCACAAGTAGGCAGAGAGGCAGGCAGAGAGAGGACAAGCAGGCTCCCTGCTGAACAGGACCCTGAGATTATGACCTGAGCCGAAGGCAGAGGCTTTAACCCGCTGAACCACCCAGGTGCCCGAATAATGGCTTATTCTTGTTGAATAATACAACATCTCAATATATTCATTCCCTTTAACCAATCTATGATGGCTTTTGAAATAAAGGTTTTGACTTAATTTTGCTTTTTTAGTATGATTCAAAAGGATAGCTTGTTATATGGCAAAATAAACAGTATCATTGTTTAGCATGAGAAATTAATCATTTATAGAACATCAGGACAACTTTTGAAAGTATGTGATATCCAATATTTATTTTTTAACAGTTTTGACTATATAAAAATAGTAATACTACTGTTTAATTTATTCACACATGATCCTGTCAACTTTGTCACTACCCATCCCAAATACTGCTGATCTGAGATTACTGTATAATATAAGGTCTAATAAAACACATTCGCTTTCAAGCCAAAGCACTCTAATTTATGACATCTGCCAGAGAGTGACTGTAACACAGTTACAGTTCTTTAAAAGATGGGTGTAATTGAATTTCAAAGTCACCCACTGATTTCAGTGGTGAGTGTTTATCGTTTCCTGCTAAATAGTGTCATTGTGTTCACTTATTTAGGAACTCCTGCAGTTGTCTCATTTTTTTTTTTTTTAATTTTGGTTAGCATAAACAATGACAAATGGGAATTTAGTTGTTAAAAAGTTTATATTAAAATCCATTTCCTCTTTTCTTTCCTTTTAATTTTCGAATGATAAAGTAGTAGGAGGAAGGTTTTCTATAATATCTGGGTTAAGATTAAGGTCAAACTGGCATTTCTTAATAGTTATTTGGATTAACTCATAGAGAAAGGAAGTTTATACACCTTGATACTGGAGATGAACCCCATGTATACCATTTCTTTAAAAGATGTAGTTTGTGAGAGAACTGAATGAAAAGAGGCTATGGTTACATGGAATTTTGGGGTTTGTTACCTTGTGTTGTAAGTGTGTAATGTGGGGTCCAGCTGTCATTTGATAAGTCCATTCTTAAGGCTAAAGGTTCAGGCACAGGATTTAAATATAGTACCATGTTCTCTCCCAATGTAGTTTCAGAAGATTTTAATTTGTAAACTATGAAATGGAATTTATATCTACGATCCTTTCGTAAGAGTTTTCTCTTGTATATGGTTTTCAGGTGCCAATTTTTAGCATTTGTGTCTCAAAATGTAAGAGGCTATCATTTTGCCATTGAGGTAGAACTCATTAATTTAACAAATAATTATTGAGTACCTCGTATGTGCCAGATAGTGTGCTGACATTCAGTTTCAGTGGCCACTGTTACCAGTCCTCGAGGACTTCAAGAAAATTCAGGCCAATGAATGGGCATTGACAATAGAGAGTGACAGATTTTACCAGGAAGATTAGCATGATTTACTGTTGGAGAGCGTAGGACGGACACCACTTTAGTCTTGGTGAGATCATGGAAAGCTGTCTAGAGGAAGCAATGTTTGAGCAGAGGACTAAATAAGATATCTGATTATCTTAAATGATTTAATATATACCCCTTTGTTAACTTATAAAAATGTAATATGCTTACTCTTCCAAGATATCTTCAAAGACAATTTTTAGTTTACATTTACATGAATGATTAATGACAATCAGGGAATATAATCAATAATGAGATATTTTGTGCCTGTCTAGGTCAGAGTTTATTCATAAATGACCTGATAAATATTTGGCAGAGACATCTTTAATTGGACTTTTTTGTTACTGTTAACTGCTGTTCAGGGCGAGGATTCAATATTTATAAGAAACTGACTAAGGTGTCATTCTACCAATAAAGGGTTTTTTTGGTTCTTAAAGTGTTCTCCCCTGTGATATCTTGGGCTTGAAAATAGAGTGCAGGGGAGAGAATCTAGCTCCCTGCTCCTTATGCTTTAGAAAGTACATCTAGAAAATTCATCTTCTATTTCTTCCTTCTCTTTCTGCCCTCAGACCCCACCTCTTTATCCAGAATGGTGAACAGAATGTAGCAAGACTTAGGAGGCAAGTAGGAAGTAGTCCCGTCTGGATGTCAGAGACATTTTAGGTTTTTGCTTTCTCTCAGCTTGAGGGTCTTCATTCTGTTTGCAGTTACCCGAAGGACGGTATCAACTGTAGTTTCAGTTGGTTGCTTTGCTTAAGAGAAACTGTAGTTTCAGTTGGTTGCTTTGCTTTTGGTAGCAGTCAATAGATCTCTGTTTTTCATGGCTAAATTTGGAAACTTTTATCCTATCCAAAGTGAATAAAGTATGGAAAGTTTGTGCTGCGAATTATAAGCTTGGTGCTGTAGCTTTGCATCTTGCATGACAGCCACATATTTTTTCTTTAATCTTTGTTAAATGAGCTAGGTATAAGCCTGTACAGTGATAGACTTTGTATTTGAAATCAATGAACTAATCATTTCTTATTCCAATCTCCCCCCCCCCCTTTTAAAGATGGAACAACTTGCTGTATTTATGTAGGTTATCTAGGAATCCCTGTACTCAAGTATTTTTTTTTTTTTTCAAGTATGTTGAGTAGAGGACATGCCTTAGATTTGAGGGAAGTGTGGGCTGTTGTTTAGTAACATGGTGGGCTGGTATTTAAAGAAAGCCTTCTAAATTAGAAGTTTTACATTCTAATTTAAAATATAGCCATTAAGGATCATCTAGGCTCTTAGAGCGTTCTATCGAAATAGCCTTTGTTAGATTTAATATAAGCTAAAGCAAATCCATAATAAAATGTGTGTAATTGAATGCAAGATAAGCCATTTGAGAGTAGGAGAAAGGGCTGTCTTTTAACTTTTCATTCAGTAGAAGTTGTCCTCCAATAAAGCAGGTAGAGAAATTTATTACAAATCAGTTTCTTATGCATAAAAGAGGAAAATTAAGCATTAAACTTTCAGAGACATTTTATCTCCCTCAGACCCTCATCTACCTTAACTCTGCACAACCACATCTATATAGGAAACAGAAAAATATCCTTTTCAGGATTGCTAGACTATATAGTATAAGCTCTGAAATGATAGCTTCCGTTTAAGCACATGACTTCTCTCAGAGCTTAGTTGCCAACATAATTTGCTTCCATTGCTTTTGCCAGAACACAGCTTTCCAAGTAAGAGCTACACAAGTGCTTCCATCCTGACTAGAACTGTCTAATATAGCCCAGTAAGCACCTATGCACAATTCTGTAAATTCAAAGTTTTTCTCCAAGGTTTCAGCTAAATTACTTCCTTTGTGCATCTCCTTAATATGAAACATTCCAAGTAATTGTAGGATTTAAGAAACTAGGGCGTTTGCCAACAATGCACAAAATACTTCTCTTTCTCTTTTGAGTAATAAAGTTCCAGTTCTGAAGCCATGCATATTTAAATGAATTTTAAGTATTTGCTAACTCCTATAAAATATTCTGAATGTATTGTTTCCTTTGGTGATATTTTGTTTTAAAATTGGTCATGCTGAAATGCTTGAATTATGTCTCTGCAGTGCTTATTTTATGTGCTTAGTCTTTCCTCGCCGTGTTTAAACTTCTCGCGGCATGAAAATCTCATTCAGGGCACTGTGCAGAGCGGGTGTCGTCCTGACAGTGGTTTGGAAGGACCACACACCAGGCCTGATGAGATATGCTCAAAACCCAGAAGTTGAAGGGGAAGTTTCTTTATGATTACTTTTTGATGCTTTCCTACTTTTCCTTAAAACATTTTCCTGCTAAAGAAGAGCTAGGGGAAAGATACGCATACTTCTTTTCCATATTTGGGAGGATCACCATTTACATATTTATGAAAGTGTTTCACAAAGATGCGTGCTGTGCCATTCGCTGTCTCATTTGCCGCTTTCCTATTTGTATCATAACATTGTTATTCAGGTTGGGGTACAGTTTTACTTTCTGAAATGAAAACACCATACTGCTTTGTTTTCTTTCTGTTTTCTAGAACTTAGATGCTTAGTCTCTTTGAGATGTTTCACAATAACTGTTTCCTTTCCCTTTTTATTTTATAGCTTTGAAGAAAGACGACACCACCTTTGATGAGGTAGGTTAAATTTCTTTATCTAATGTTAGATGTATTTAATTACTGCCAGGTACAGTTAATAGGTGCCAACTTCGCACTTAGAAAAAAATGCCTTTAAAAAAATGGCATGTAGTTACATTATGTTATTTTCAGTTTGAAGTAGTCATTCGAATGAATTTTGGTAGCAGTCAATAGATCTCTGTCTTTTTAAATGAATAGAAGATACCTGCCAGTCTTTGTACGGCGGCCTTCTTGGTGGTGGTGGGGCTGGCGAAGCCCAGTGGGCGGTGGGTGCTTAGGGCAAGTCTGGAGTTGTTGGTGAGCTGGGCACCAGGGCTCCCTGCAGCCCTCCTCTGAATCAGGGTGTGATGTGATGGTGACGCCACATATTGTCTTTGAGACTCCCAGAGGAGAAGCTGACTTTTCCTGTTCTAGTTTTTCTAGTCTTTGTAGATCAGGCCTGTCTTTATCTTCGTGCTACAAAGTAGCAAAAAAAAAAAAAAAAAAGTCTGGTCCAATAGGGTCAAGGGTTCCTATGTCATTAAGTAGCATTTTGAATGTGATTTTTAAATTGTATTCTTTCCTGAGTTTTGTGTGGTTATCAGTGGGAATCATCAGAGACAAAGTGTGTTTACAGAATATTCTCAAGAGTGCTGTAGTGAAGTGTTTCCTTGTCGCCATCCAAAGCCACAGTTATTGATCTGTGTTGTAAACTGGGCCATGTGAGTTTATTTATATTGGGAGTTTATTGTGAACACAGAGTTATACACACAATGTGCTTATCCTGCAGCCTAATGGAGCCTGGATTAGTCTGGTCGTGGTTGTTTGACTTAACAGTTGCCGATTCCATGAAATATGCTACCTGTCGTCCCTCTGCTGTTGTGCTTCAGAGAAGGGAGGACGTTTGCGCTCATGGAAAGTCCCCTTGACCATGTGGTGGGCCGCGGTGCAGGGCGGGACCACTCAGGGAGAACCTGCTCCAGACTGGGATTTCTGGAGGAGGCCAGTGACATTTGGCTTGCATGGTTTGCTCCTTCTTCTGCTTCACCTGTTCTTTTTTTCCTGGTGCCCAGCTCTGTGGAGCCTGGTGCCCCTGGACTCCAAAGCAACTTCCCCTACCCGCAGTCCTGAAACATCCTGTAACACTTAGTTATTCTAGACCTGAAGCAGTAGAGGACTATTTTCTTCCCTATCTGTTGTGGGTAATAATGATGTTCTCCTCTAAACCTGTATTTCTGGAATTTCTGCAGTGTTACTGAGATGTTTTTAGGAGAGTATTTTCTTCTCAGAAGAAATCAGTGTGAGAATGTTGGGCACCTTTTCTCTGTTTTTTAAAAAAAAGCCTCCCCTCTAATTATGGAGGTAATTTAAGCTTGCATAAAAAAGAAAAATAAGGAAAAGGAGAAAGAAAAATCTCCCAGTCCTATTATCTAGCTACAACCACTGTTGAATGTTCTCCTTGCTTCTTTCTCCTTGTTCAGAAACAGAAAAACACATAAGCCATATATTACATCCTGCTTTTTTTTTCTTGTAAGCAATAACGTGGTATTTTCCCATGTTTTTACAGGGGACTCCCAATCATTATTAGGGATTTGAAAAACCTCCTGTTTAGTTTAAAAGCCATTGTTCATGATTGTATGTTATTTTGTCATGTGGCTATGAGGTAGCTTTCAAAAAAATCTGAGGCTGGCACCCAGATGAAAGTTACGGATGCATCAGTCCTATAACAAGCCACCCTCCTTTACCCGGAAACCTCTGCACAAAGGTCTGGATTTTGTAATTTGGGGCAAAACTATCCTTAGCTTTTTTTTTTTTTTTTAAAGATTTTATTTATTTGACAGAGAGAAACACAGCCAGAGAGGGAACACAAGCAGGGGGAGTGAGAGAGGGAGAAGCAGGCCTCCCGCTGAGCAGGGAGCCCGATGTGGGGCTCGATCCCCTGTCTCTGGGATCATGACCTGAGCTGAAGGCTGTCGCTCAACCAACTGAGCCACCCAGGCGCCCCTATCCTTAGCTTTTACAAAGTATTTTCCTTCCTCTGCACTACAAAGAGATTGGTTAAAAACCTCAAATTAGCAAATTGCAGAATGGTACACCTGGAAGAGATGTTGGAAATCACATGGCCAACTTCCTCATTTCCCTGATGAAGAAACTGAGGTCCCGAGGGGCCAAGGAATTTCTAGTTCATTATGGGAAGTGGCAGGGTCAGGCGTCTAGGAGACAGTAGTAGTGGCTGCATGCCTGGGTGTAAAGCAGAACTCAGGAACTTGACTACCCTTTCAGGGGCAATTGACTTACTTTTTCCAAACCTTTTATCCAGTAGAGATACTTATCTCCCTCCTAAGATTGTTGTGAAGATTAAATAGCTAAGTCTGTAAAGGTTACAGTTAGTGACGGGCACGTAGTAGTAAGTGTCTCATAGTTGTCGTTGTCGTTGTGTTCATCCTGGTCACCATCATCATCATCATCTCTTTGCTGATGTTCTCACCAGGATACCACCCATATTTGGAAGGGCTATAAGGAGAAAGGAAAGATTCAGTTCGAAATTAAGGTGTAGAGTTATAAGGAGAGTTACTTTCGGATACTCCTCTAAAATTCCATGTGAGTCTTCGTGTGATGATTTACATATTAAAACTGTGAAAATACCTGACAGCCACCACTTTTTTAGACTCTTTGAGAGGAGGCCTGCTTTCAGCTTTGTAATCTTTGGGTGTCTTGCTCATGGTTAACATTCAATATATATCTGTTGAATATGAATAAATATCTGCTGATAATAAGGAGAGTGAACTGAATGTCAAACAAGGTGGATTCTCCTTTGCCGATTTCTAGCCCTTCCATTTTGTCATTTGTAAAACCAGTCAGGAAGGTGATCATCTTCAGGTTGCTTTCTACCTTTAAATGCAGGCGAAAATCCTACATAGCAATCAACATGAACTTATAGTTTTACTAAGATCAGAAAAGAGCACTGGGTCTGTGATTAAATAAACGGGAAGTCACCGTCTGAATCTGACTAGATTCAGACTACACTGTTAGGAGTTTTCTTGAACTCATATTTTGGTCTTCTTTTCCTCTTGTAGTCTGTTGGAATTCAGGTAAGCCTTGTCTCTGGAAACGTGAGGGATGGGTCAGCTTCTTAGATAAGCGTCAAGGTGTGGCAACTCTCTTCTTATTTAGTATTTGAGGCAGAGGGCTCCTTACCTCGAGGCTAGAGTTCAGTTGCTACTCCTTGATTGCTTCGGAGGATTTCTCTAGGGTATATGTAAATGTTTGATCTTGAAGAGAGGAGAAAGAGAGATGTAGATCTATTTCAAAGACTTATTTATTCATTCATTCTTAAATAGGCTGAAATACCATGGCTGTAGATTTTTACGAGCAGCCTGGAATTATAGTCGGGAACGGTGTGCTAGTGGTTGTTGTAGAGAGAGAGTGAGGCACTTTAGAAGTTAAGTATGGAGCGATATTTGCAATAGGCAGTTTTGTTGGAGTAGGAAATTTTGTTGAAGCCCATCATGTTTGGGGAGAGGATAATCATTTTGCCCTTCATTCATTGTATATCTGGGCCCTGATTAAAATAGGAAGCATTTTATGTTCTATAGGTTTAATTCTATATATTTGTGTGGATAGACATGAACCATTTATAAGGATATTCTTACATCCTTATATAAAGTTGCAGAACGTTTGAATTCTTTCTCACCTTTTTGTCCCCAGTTGATGTCGTGAGCCATGTCCCCTCAATGGTCTTATTTTCCCTGTGCCAGTGAGCAATGGTATGCTGCGACTTCAGGGAAGGTTTTGAGTCTTATTTTTTTTCTTTAGTGATTTGTTTTAAAATGAGACCTAAAATATAAAAGGTCGGAAAATACAGTTAATCTCTTCCAATGTAAAAGTACTCTGCATAAAACTTTTCGAACTTTGGAAGTAAAAAATTGTGAGTAAGTGTAAATATATATGTATAGAAAGAGTTGGAAGTATCTAAAGCCACAACAATTTATAAATTGTTCTTGTGTAAATTAAAAAGGTTGAGTTGTGGGGCTCCTGGGTGGCTCAGTTGGTTGGGCAACTGCCTTCGGCTCAGATCATGATCTCGGGAGTCCTGGGATTGAACCCCAGGTGGGGCTCCCTGCTCAGTGGGAAGCCTGCTTCTCCTTCTCTCACTCCTTCTGCTTGAGTTCCCTTTCTGGCTGTGTTTCTCTCTGTCAAATAAATAAAATCTTAAAAAAAAAAAAAAAGGTTGAGTTGTGCAGTTTTTGTTCTGCTTCATGCCTTCGTTATTTTAGCTCCGATGAGTCGCCAGAACAAAGTGTTGACTGTGCTTGGCTCTTGAGTGAGACATACAAAAATTCTAGGGATTGAAATAAACCTTTGAAATGCAAAGAGTTTTGTTTATCATAGATAATCCAGATAATTAAGCACTTACTTGTTTGGAAAAAAATGAATGGTCATTTGCTTGACCATGAATGGTCAAGTTTTCTAATTCTTCTGTGCTCTGGTCAGGTGTTCCATGTTTGCAAAGCAGAAGGGGCCGCCAACATAAGTTTTGGCATTTTCCAGCTGTTTACCTCTTGTATCCTAAGGAAATGTGTAGAGAGCATCTGAAATGTTTTAACGTTTTTACATCTAGTCTGTAACTTCCTCAAGTACATTTTTACGGCTTAACTTGCTTCCTCTCTGTTTAGTATAATAATTTTGTGCCATAGTATGCATTGATCTCTGCTTCTAGTCCAGGCCCCTCTTTGTGATTTTGTATAAAGATGTAATACTGGAGATGATAGAAATACAGCAGAGATTTTTCTGAGAACAGATTCTAGGAATCAGGTGCAAATATGATTTGAGGTTACCCCTGGGCATTATTCCCGTGCGCTGCTGTTGGTGGGAGCTGTTGCACTTTTTTCACACCTAACTGCTGTTTTCACCTTGGGTCTCAGAGTCTGTGAATAAGGTATTAATTGTATACAACTGTCTAGCTTCTGACTTCCTCATCGAAAACATTAAATCCCAGTAACAGTCTTCCCTGTTAGCTTCCTCACTCCTGCTGTACTCCCTCTTTCTCTTCTTTGCTGGCGGCCTGTTTCCAGACGACCCCTTTTCCACCTACGCTGTCCCTGTCCTGTTCTTTACCCTGCAACCCATCCTCCTCCTCTGTTCCTCCTCCTCTGTTTCCTTCTCTGTTCGCTCATGGTACATCACTCCCTTGCCAGTAGCCTCAATGGCTGTATCCCTTTGTGCTTTGCTGGTAATCTACCCTGCCAGCCCTCAATTTTGACCTGGCATCTTTTCCTCTCCTACCCAGTGGCTGCCAAGAGCTGCTTGAGGAAATCACTCTGTAAATAAATTTATCATCTCTGGCCATCCAGGTTCCTCTGGAACCTGAGGCAACTGTGCACTGTCTTGCACTATGTGGCTGGCTTGTTTCCTGCTGAAATCGTTTCCCTTCCCTCAAACTTTCTTGCTACCCTTCTCCACCCCTCTCTTTAGGAGATGACTTTCCCTCTGTATTAGGTTGCTAGACTTGCCATAGAAAAGTCCCACAAAGTGAGTGGCTTGAACAACAGAAGTGATTGTCTCACAGTTCTGAAGACCAGAAGTCTGAAATCAAAACATGGGCTGGGTTGGTTCCTTCCGAAGGCTGTGGGCAAAGAATATGTCCTAGGCCTCTTTCCTTTTATTGTAGAGGGCCTTCTTCTCCCTCTATGTCTTCACATCACCTTCCCTTAATGAGCATCTGTGGATCCAACTTTCTCCCTTTATTATAAAGACACCAGTCCATTAAGGTGGGCACCTGATGTAATGAGTACTGAGTATTATAGAAGACTGATGAATCACTGACCTCTGCCTCTGAAACGAATAATACATTATATGTTCATTAATCGAATTTAAATTAAAAAAAATAAAAAAGAAAAAGACACCAGTCGTATTGAATTAGAGGCCCATCCGACTTCAGCATGATCTCATCTTCATTTAACTAATGACACTGACCCTATTTCCAACGATTGTATTTGGACATATGGGGTGGCAGGTAAAGACTTCAGCGTTAGAATTGCTGGTGGACACAGCCCAACCCATAACACCTTCTAACCCCTTAGAACACTTAGTACTATTAGATGTCAGTACCTTGCCTGCACAAGTACCTTCATTTGCTTTAATTTTACTTCCCTTTTTCTAGTCTTAGGAGAGGATGTGTCTTTTCTCCTGTCCTAGGCTAAGTTCCCTCTCCATCCCCCTTCATTCCTTTCCCCGCTTTCACTCCAGAAGCTTGTGTAATTGATTCATTCTTTCTTTATCTCTATTTATCTTTTTTCTTTTTTTCAAGATTTTATTTATTTATTTGAGAGAGAGAAACACAGCAGAGAGGGAACACAAGCAGGGGGAGTGAGAGAGGGAGAAGCAGGCTTCTCCCAGAGCAAGGAGCCCGATGTGGGGCTCGACCCCGGGACTCTGGGATCTCGACCTGAGCCAAAGGCAGACACTCAGTCACTAGTCACCCAGAGTCACCCAGGCGCCCCGGTTGTCTCTTATTTTAATGCCTTCATTATCATTCTAGCTGCACTACCTCAGTTCAGGACTTGATCACTTTCACTTTTTTTTAAAAAAAAATCCCAAAACCTCTTAATTGGTCTCACTGTACATCTCTCACTCCTCTACGCCACCCTTCCCCAAATGTCTTTCTTGTCATGATGCTTCCTGATTCAAAGATTTGTGCAGCAAATGTTTATTGATGTCTATTTTTCGTCAGCCTCTGGATATGCTCTGAATCTGACTCTCAGCCTAGTAAGTCTCAGAATTTAATCCCATCACAGAATTTAATACCTGTTGGAGTGTTGGGCCCCAGGCACAGAGTCAATGTCATTCTCCTTGTAGTAACTTTACATGACTTTATATCTGCTTTTATTTTCACTGTGGTCACGTCTGACATCCCTGGAGTCCGTCCCATGCAAGAAGTCTAGACTATAGACTATTCTCTGATTGTGCCAGTAATCTGGTAGTAGTAATTTTTCAAATGCAACATTTCAGGCAGCTGACAAAGAACCTCACTTCCTTCTTCATTCTATCATTGGAACTTAGTTGAAATTTTTGGATTCTTGAAACTTTCTGTGCTTTAGTTTTTCCTTTCTATAAATGTTTGATCACATTTACTGTCTCCCTAATTATGGTAGACATGATTATAATAATTATGTGTAGTCCCAGACAGTGGCTAGAATGTTGGGGTAGTGCTGTAAAAATTCAGAGAGGAAGTACATGTCACAAAATGTAAAATGTACGACATTTGGGAGAATTAGTCACTTCCATATTCTTAACTCCCCAAAGATAGATTGTTACAGAAGTTGAAAGCATGAGTAGGGTCCCGTTTCTCTTCCTGAGCTTTATGCATCCTGGTGGCAAGCCCCTTAACCTATATGAAGTCTGTCCTGTAAGGATGGTCGGCGTGCCCTTATTGGGTACTTGCATTTGCATTTGTATATTTGGATTCTTTTGTAGAAAGCTGACTTTTGGTGTAGGGAGTGTTTTTAATACAGCTTAAGTACTTAGGATAGTCTTCAATAAGAACAAAATGGGCCCAGCCACAGGGAGTATGTTATACCCATTTTCTTTCTCACTGAAATTTGAGCCAGTGATTTATAGTCTACAAATCCTTAAATTGTTTGGTTGCATTTGAGATGTCCTCTTACTTACTCGAGGCACCATAATGATAATTGAAATCAGCTAGGCCAGGGGGTTAAGGTTTTCAGAAGACCGGAATCATGCTCTGTATTTGATCTGGAATGTGATGACCTGTAGTTCAGTGTGACAGACACACTTCTAAGGGGCCCTTCTCTGAGAGATACTCATATTAAATTTTTTTTTTTTTGGTAGTCTAAAGCACGCTTAACTCTTTTTATTCTCTGTGTCATACAATTCACAAAAGGCACAATTACAAAAAATTGGAACCAAAAAATTGCTCTCCGTTTTGCAAGCTTTGTTCCTCCGGGACGCATCAGTGTGAGGTTTTTTAAGGCGCTCTTTCACTATGTAAGACAGTAATTAAAGGAATATTTAGTCTTTCATTCAGATCTGTTTTGTTAGTGTATAAAGTTGGTTTAGTTTAGTTTTTAAGTATTCTTTCTTTTCTTTTTCCTCTCTCTCTGTCCTCTTCCCTCCCTCTACCCCTTTCTTTTTTCTTTTCTCTTTTTTAAGCATATGGGTCTGGGGATTTTCTTTTAAAAAACTCTTTTTTAATGATCTGAATATAGGCAGTAATCTGTACTACAGTGTCTTGTGCAATATTACATGCTTAATTTTTAAGTGATGTGACAAGTAGTTTTTTTCCTATGTGTCTTTCTGAATAGTGACTCCAAATTCTAAATTCCATGGTATTAAATGTTATATGCAAGAGTAAGGAATATGTGGACCAAATTTTTTTAAGGCTTTTACGAATGAAGTAGAAAAAATTGTTTTAACATGTAGTGGTATGCTCAGCTTAAATCTTGTCAGCTAGAGTACTTAGTTGACTTTTCACTGATACACATTTTTCTAACCTGGCAGATCAAGTTAAGTTTTGAAAGTATTAAGTGTTGATCGTAAGTATTGAAGGAGACTTGGAATTGCACAGAGTCTTGGAGTCTTGGAGTCGCCAATTCCATGTACTTATTTGTGTTTTCTCAGTGTACATATACTTTCATGCGAGATGTTTGCAAAGTTTGATGTCTAGAAGGTATCTTCATATTCAGTGTACGGAATTAGCATTCTAGGCTACCCAGCCTCAAACACGTTGTTACAGCTCTGTGTTCTTAGCAGCTGAAATATTGATGTGTGCAGATAATTTCCTTTAAAAAAATGCAGAGTAGATTGATGTCAGTCTCTCAGTTGTTTTTTGATGTATTTTCTTGAGGGAAAAGAAAGGGGCTGAGTTGCAGTTAGAGTACCAGGAATTTGGCGCATTGCAGAGTTTGCCCATGGGAAATGGGCCAAGTATGAAAGTATTACCCATGACATTTGTCTTGATGGATACAAATTAGTCTGTTCTTTGCCTTAAAGCTGGGCTTATGACTCTAAGTTCGTTACTTCAGAGCATTATTTGTTCTATTTTAAAGGATTTTGGAAAAAGGAGATTGCACCAGCTCTATAAAACAGTGATGAGCATGGAGGGTGAGTGTCTAAATGCCTCCTAAAGATTTCAGTGCACTTCCCCTACTAAAATCACACACTTTGAGAATACTGCTGCTGCCTTTAGCCAGGCTTCTGTTTTGAGAGTATGTCATATTCCATAGGTGTGTTCAGATGATGAAATGACTGAGAGCTACTTTTCTGAATATCTGTTATTGAACTATTAGAAAGGAATTGAAGGTGGACCTTAATAAAATAGTCATGTGTGTTCTGAATTTTTGTGAAGGGCTCACATCATGGCTCAAAAAGTGTAGTCCTGGTTCTGCGATTGTGTAATTCTTCATATCTCTTTTTTCTAGATATTTTAGCCAAAAGAAAACTAAGACACTGATCAAGAATTTTTTAACAAGGAAGGGGTTACATAGATATTATTCTACAACAGAGAAAAATGAGTAAGCATAACTTAGTTTTTTTTTCAGTTTTGGTGAAAATTTCATTAATTAAAAAGTTAAAGATGAAGAAGAGATAAGATTGATTGCATAAAATTGTGTTAGTAATCCTCATTCAAAGCATGAATTATAACTTCTTTTGTGCTATAGGTGTTCATTTATTTAAATCTTTAGTTGTGTAGTTCTCCCTATATCGTCTTCAAGTGAAAGGATGAAGAATGTTCTGCAGTGTTTGATTCTCTTCTCTTAAAAGACAGACTACTTAATTTTATAAATGAGCATCGTTGGGTCATTAGATATTGGGGTTCAGGTGTGCAAAAGGCCTGGTAACATATGGCCTGTCCCTAGATACCGTAATTGAGCTCAGAACTTTCCCCAAGAGGTTTGCATTACTTTATCTAAATGATGTGTTATATGTGCCAGAAAAAAGGTGCTTTAGTCATAAAAGGAAGAAATAAATATATACTTTGCAAGATACACTGGTTTGCCTTTATATTAATTTCTGTACAGTTACTAGAAGATAACAATCTTCTAGTAAACAAAGCCCATATTAATGACATTAATTGGATGACCACAGTTTTGGATGATTCACTTTTAGTGTCTGCAGTATTTCCTTTATTTTCCTTATGTATAGTATTTTAAAAAATATACATTTTTATATATACATTTCTCTCCATTTAAATATAATATATATTTTTGTATATTCAAATATATTTTTACATTATATATATATATTGAACTCACCCTGGACTTTTTTTTCAGGTTCAGAATTTTTCCTTCTTATCACAATTACATATTTTTTGCTAGATAATTTTAATACTTGCTATTAAGAAAGTAATCATGCTCATTGCAGACAATTTCTTAAATATTAAAAAGCATAAAATAAAACTTACAATGTTGAGTGAAACAACCGTTATGTGTAGAGTAGGATCTCAGCTTTGTAAAACATGTGTATCCCTATATGGGGAAAACATCTATAAAAAGGAAATACAACAAAAGGGTAATATGGAAATTGAGGCTCATTGAAGTGGTCTAATCCATGTTGCAACCCAGTCTCTGTGACTCCAGCTTGTGCTTAGCATTTTACTGGGCTGCTTACCAGGAGAAGGGAGACCACCACCACACAGGCACTAGGGATGTACTGTGTGGCCTACAGATGGGGTGGACCTAAAGTTCTTACAAGGATGCAACTGATGTTTGACAGATGAGTGATTTTCCCAATAAGGAATAAGAGCAAGTAAACTTAAAGGATTTCTGCAGTAGATCTGTGTCATCTTTGAGCTGAGTTACACTCATTTTACAGAGAAGAAATAGGTCCGGGAGGATTAAATAAGTTCCTGAAGGGAAACATGCTTAGTGTGAGATCAAGGAGGTTTCTTGTCTGAATTAGCCTTTGCATTTTAGATTTCAGTTTCAAGGTTATGTTAAAACTGTGCTTGTATTTCCATTTTTGTCTGGATTTGGGTGGGAATTGGATGGAATTATTTGAGATATAAACTTGATCCTTGTGGTAGTAGGAGGTGAATACAGATTGCCAGCTAGACATTAGGGTTCTGTAGACAGTGCAGGCTGTGGAAGGGTGATGGTTGGACCAGGGACCATGGATCACCAGCCTGCCTACAGATAGGTTCCAGTTAGGAGACATGAACTTGATGTGGCATGTGTTTTAATTGGCATGGTCAGAAAACAGTGTCAGAAGGTCTTTCAATGGGTGTAAAATTGCCACCTTGAACAAGGCAAATAGTTAATATTACACAGAAAATGTCAGACAATAAACTCAATTCTTTTCTTTAAATCCTGACGGTACATGCTCCCCCCGCCCTATGGTCATGTGAAGTGACTTTCATTTTTATTTCATATTGTGACAACCAAAATCTTTCTGAAGATTAAAAACATAGTAGAAAAAGGCAACTATTTACACCTTAGCTAGAAAAGGAAAGATTTTAGGTGAGAGAGAGAGACGTTGACTACTTTGTATTCCTTTTCACTGGTAACCTGGGAGCTGAGAAGAGAAACAGACCAGATTTTTTTCTTTCTCTTCTTCCCTACACTTCTAACATCACTGGGGTTTCTTTCCTTTTTTTCCCTAAAACTGCTTGGTCTTGGTGGGGACTTGAGTTCCATCTTGTCTGAAATAGGTGGTTCAGCCGCCCCCCAGCACGATGCTTCTCTCACCCCAAGGCCCTCACAGCCCAGGCTGCTGACGACCTTCGGGCTGCCGGCGCCATCCTTCTGCCGTGACCGACATAATTTCGTTCTGGTTCGTGACTGGATGAGGGAAGAAGAAGAACACAGCCGCAGACAGGAGATGCTCATGTTTTATAGTAATTGGCCCCTGTTCTACAATGACCAGAATGATGACCCCTAAAAAAAAGACTTGACCTTCCTGATTCTCCCCACTGCATTTTGTGGACCTGTTCTGGCACATAGATTGTTTGATTAGTCTCCTTTGTTTACCACCGGTTGAGTAGGGAAGATATAAAGAGTGATATTATTTTCTTCTCTGATACAAGTTGGGCTGAGAAGTGAGAAAATCTGTGCCTTCTTAGTGTTTGTTTGTTTTTTTTTTTTTTGTTGTTGTTGTTTTTTTTTTCCCTTTTTGATGAGAAGGATCAGAGAAGTGAAAACATCAAGAGAGCAGAATCAGTTTTCCGGTCACCAAGCTCATTAAAGTTAATATTTACTTTAAAAATGAATGTATTTGCCAACCCTTCCTGCTGTTTGTTTGGGGAGCATTTAGCTTACATGGGAGAGCCTCTGACTAGTTTCCACTTCCATCTGGGCATTTTTTCCTCCGAGGCCAGTGGTGTGTGTGATGTGCTGCTGAGCTCGGTTGTAACACTTATTTATTTATTTATTTTAACTTAGATTACATTTATTTTGAGTATAAAGGAAGAGAAATGAAGCCGTCAGATTTTTCCTGTTTCTCTGTGTTTATGCTCAATCTTGTTTTCAGTAACTCAATTGACACATTCAGGGGTTTATGAAAACTGGAAATTTGATTAAAATACAGCCTTGAAACTCAAAGATTACATTTGAAAAGTTTTGGTATTTTTATTATTCTTAATTATAATACTGTTATATTTTTAAACATAAAATACCTAGTCAGTTATGAAAAGATAAAGAAATACAGATGATAAAAAAACTGAAAATGTAGGAAAATAAAATTTCATATATAGTAAAAAATTACCTTGCAATACTTTTAAAAGAACATCCTTTCAGTTTAGGGTTTTTTTTTTGTTTGCTTGTTTGTTTGTTTTCTGTGTAGGAATGTGGTATGTGCCAGTACTATTCATGTTTTATCTTTTTGAAATAAAAATCTCTTCATAAAATACATTATTGTAGTTTTCTTAATCTTTGTGGCTTGCTTTTTTCTTTTGTCATTACTGTTATTTTAAAACAGCTCTTAAATGATTGCTAATTAAGAATGAGAATCAATGTTTATTGTTTTTTCCTGTGGGATTTTATATATTTATTTTCTGTTTTGCTGTTTTACTGAACTCTTTGAGTTCCAGTATTTTTCAGGGTCTTCCTTTGGGTTTTCTAGGTAGGCAATCCTATCATCTGCAAATGATTTTTTAATCTCTTCCTTTCCTGTATTTATCATTTTTTTCCTCTTGATGCTTGTAACTTTCTAAATGAAAGCTGTTATTTTTCTTTAGGTCTCATCCGAGTATTTTTCAACATAAAAAATTTTAATGAACACAAAATATTGGTTATTTCAACTTCTCTAGACATTTAACCAAAGGGTAGAATAAGTTTGGTTGTGAGGTTTTAAAGCCTTCTGTGTCAGAGAACTGATGATTGGGTTTAATTATTTGAAGATTGTTTTGAGGAATGTTTAAATTTATATGTTTTAAAAAAAGAGATATGATATGCCTCTTTAGTACGTTTAGTTTGACATTCCTTTGCTGTTAAAAGTCTTTTAAATATTTCTGTAGAGAAAGCCACAAGTGTATCCTAAGATGGTACAATTAGTGGGTAGTATCTTTGTCCAGTTAGAAATCTGAAAAATGCATATGAACTTTTAGTGGGACATCTACCACCATTTTGGGGATCAGTGAGGATCCCCAGTTTGGGGATGAGTCACAAGAATTATTGATTCGATGTTTGATGGGCTAGGTATTTGTCTTTGCGAGTTGATTTATGTTCGAATGAGTAACTGGTTGGCACTGGCTGTCTCTGGTTGTGACTGTCTGTCTTCTCTGGGTTCTCCTGGGCTGTGAACGCATGCTTGTGCACCCTGAGCTCCCTCTAATGCAGGGCGGTGAGTAAAATCATAGGAAGAGGACCTGTGGGATCTTGCCGCTCCATCTTCTAGCTGGGTTGGTCTCCCTGCACAAGACAATCTATGTGCACTTCCTTTTCTTTAACCATACAATAAGGATCCTAATCTCTACCTGGCAGAGTTATTATGAAGATCTGTCAGATAATGCTTGTAAATTCTTTAATAGGTCTTGGCACATAGCAGGTACTCTTCATCATAGATCTTGATCGTGCTACTCACAGTACCTGTCACACTCGGTGACGTTTATATCATCCTTCTTTTCACACAAGCTGAAGGTCACATGGTGCCTGCCTAGCTTTATCGTGGGACACTACTGATGTACTGCTAGGAACCTCTTCATTTTAAAGATGGGGAAACTGAGGCTGCGAAGTCCAAACTTAGGCTTCTTTCTGCCTCTGTTCCCCTCCTTGCCATGACCATGTGCTCACTGGATCTGGCAGAAAGCAATGCCCACTGGTGGGTTTATCAGCCAGATGGGTTTTGGTGGATGGGATTTTATATCCCAGAAGACACTCAGGAGCTCTGCATTTGTGGACATCCTCAACCAGTGCTTTAGGAGGGAACAGTGCCCACATCCATCACATCTAACAATGTGCATTTGGTGACTGGAATTTTCAGGAAGATCTGTGATGATTACCCTGTTTACAGAGGGAGGAAAATCTTCCCCTGCTTTCCAACTTCTGGGTCCTTGCCTGCCCTCTTGGCTCTGATGATGCCCATGTGGTTGTCTTTCTTGGTTACCATCCTTTCCACGGGAACCTGTTCCTTGTCTTGGCAAGGGTGGCCCTTTTGTCCCTAACCGTATTCTGTGTCCATGAGTTGATGAATTGGGAATTTTCTTCATCAGCATGTTCTCTCATAGGCACGCATTATCATGGTCCTGGGACCTGTTGTCTGAGCAGATATTTGCATCCTTACAATCACCTCTTACTTCTCCCCATGGGAGCATGTGGTTCTTGGGGGCAGAGGTGCATTTCTGCCTCTGTCTGTATCTCATTTGCTCAGCATAGTGTTTTATACCTGGTATGTGCTAAATAGGTGTTGTGTAAAAGTATAAACAGACACTAGTATTGGGGTCTTTTGGTAAATTTATTTCTATAATTCAGATAGCAGATTTCTTTTTTCCTTATTTTTCAGAATGCCATAGAAATTCACCAATTGTTTATTGATGGTGATACTTAAAAAAAACCCTTAAATATAAATAAAATATGAAATACATTATAACATTGGCATTATTATTTCTAGTTCTACAGGTGGGGAAACTGAGACTTAGAGAAGTTAAGCAACTGACACAGGGTTGCAGGGCTAGCGAGGTCCTGGAACTGGAGGTGACCTGGACAGTCCCCTGGGCCACAGCTGAAGTGGGCAGAGGGTGTGGGAAGTCTCCTGGACTGGGGCCTTTTTAAAGGAGGCTTGAAAGTTTCTTGCATTTAAATGATGGCTGAATTACATTTACTGTTGACCTGTGTGACTTTTAAGTTACAAATGAACGCCAAGAGTGTGTTAGGGTAGCCCTTGGCTGTGGGACTAATTGAGAAACAAAATGTGAGTGCTGCAAATAAATTGATTTTCCTACTTAGAGTTAGGTGCTCACTCCTCTTGCGTCAGCCCTGTGGCATTTGCCTTCAGCAATCTTTCTTGTCTAATTAAAAACTACAGGCCAGATGTTGTGTGGTGTCAATAATTTAGTACCCACTCCCCCCCCCTCCCCAGTTGCTTGGAAACAGTTTAGAGTAATCTGTACATTTTAAAAAACATAAAGTGACTGTCCATTTGTGTGGCAGTGTTTTTACTCATTTAGAATGCAAGGATTTTCTGTGCTTTTCTTGAAACTATCTTCTAAAAAGACTGTGGATCCAAGGGGTGACCTTTTCAAGAAGTCTCTAGGTTGTGAGGGAGAATCAAGCTGTGATCCAAGAACGCACGGTTGGGGTCAATTTTGTATCTTTGGTTTTTCCTCATCATTCCCGAGATCTGTGAAGATCAAGCATTTGAGTTTGCACACTGGTGCGTTGGGTTGTCATGGGGGGGGGGGAGGTTCCTTTTGCAGGTGGGGAGCGAAAGTATTGGGAGTGTGCGTTATTTCACTAACCATGTCTGTGGTTTAGGAGATGTATTATTCTAATCCTTAACATCCTAAGCTAAGACTACCCTGACTCTGTTTTTACTGAAAGCACTTCCTGTCACTCTGGGTAGTTTATACTGTTTATTTATCTTTGTGTAAGGAAATTCCTTCTTTACTATCCTATCTTATCTTTAATCAAAGTTTCCACCGGGAGACCCTTACTTAAATAGTACTGTCTGAGGCTTGTGTGTGTTTTCTTTCCTTCCTTCAGCTCTTCTTTTCTGCTCTTTGAAGAGCTTGCTGATTTTTTGCCCCATCTGCACTCTGGTTTTCCTTCATTCTATTTATGACTGTTGTGTAATGAATATTCATAGTTGCCATTATTAATGTAGTAGTGTGTGCTGTTTGTCAGCTTACTGGCTTCTTTGTACTATAATTTTAAAAATTCTGTTTCTTTTATTTATTTTTTAATTTTGTCACCTTTCTTTGTCTTCTTAATTTTTTTTTCCCCTAGAGTTTGTAATCATACCAGTCCCTGGCCCCCAGCTGAGACATAGGTGCAGGTCTAAAACTGCACTGTACAGGATGTCGAATGGCTTAAAAGGATTTCTGCTGGACTGAAAGAGTGGATCTGTGCCTTCTGAGGATATAGTCCGACCGCATGAATACTAATAATTAGACATCTTTTATTTTAAGAGAGGGGCAGCTGTTCCTGTAGTTGAATTTGAAGATCTTCAGTTATTTTACTCCTCTCTTTAAAGGGCTCTTCTCCATAAAGGCATCTCCTTGGCAGAGTTGATTGCAGAGTTAGTGGCTTATTGATAGTATGAAAAAAGGAGGAAAAGAACTTGACAAGGAAATCTGAAATGTTCTGAACATTAGATTTTAAGGTGTTAGGTTAGTTTTCTTAAGCCTTTTTCCCCCCAGTTTAAGAAAAGAGTAAAACACCTAAGTATTGTGCATGTCAGTTTTTTTTGAAGTGATTCGAAGGTAGAATTTCCACTGTCTTGCATTTGATGAGAAGGTCTAGCAGTGAAAGTTCCCCTAGAGCATCTTCAGCTGTCCCTTGGAGACTTCATTAGGATGGCATTTACAGTGATGATTGTACCTTCCTGGATTTTAAAGCTTTTTTATTTAAAATAGTGCTTATTATCTCTTGTTGTTAAAAACAAAAACAAAAGAAAAAGAAAAAGAAAAAGCTCCTGAACCTTAAAATCCAGCGATGATTTCACCTAGAGGGCTGAGTTACTGAATATGTGCTTGCTGGCCAATCCAGGCAAGAGTGTCACTGCATAATCAATCAGAGCAGATTTTGTAGGGCTGCAAAGTTTACAAAAACAGTTTCATATGTTATTTTGGAAAATTCTTGCAAAAACTCTATCGAGTAGTGGGTTAAGTATCTTCATCCTGGTTTTGTAGAGGAGGAAATTACATTCTGAGAAGGTGAGCACTGTGCCCCAGGCCACAATTTTCTGTTCTCACAGTGGAGCTGAGTCTGGAGGCCATGTCTCTTGCCCTCCTGTCTTCCCCCCATTATTCTGCTTTATTTGACAAAGTCAGGATTTAAGGACATTGTGTTCAGGATCAGACTAGAGAAGGTATGTGACCTAAACACTCCAGTAACACGGATTTCAAAATGTTAGTTCTTTCCTTGGTACTTTAATGGCAAACAGTACGAGTCACCCACTGATTTGTCCCTTCAGATGAATGTTTTTTTATATCCCATGTTCCATGACAGACTTATAGACCTAAGTACTTAAATTTATATTGCTCTGAAGAACCTAAGTCCTTCTTTGTATCATATGCCTCAAGAGCCAGCAGCTCAAACTGTGGTGCGGATATTGACAGTTTGGCTGAGAGGCAAGAAGGGAGAAGTGTGGCAACGATCCTTGAGAGAAGAAGAAACTACAATATTTGGACAGCTTTACAACTGGGGCAAAGGTTTAGTGAAAACAGGAAGCTGTCTTTGAGAAGAATTAAGCATCAGATATGGATTCGAATCCATGTTCCTCCACTTATAAGCTTTGTCCCGATGAACAGTCAGTCTCTCTTGTGCCTGCCTCTCAGTGTCCTTACCTGAGAGGAGAGGCTGTGAGGCAGCTTCACCGATGGGACGAGAAGTCGGGGTGCTCCAGCCGAGCAGCCAGGTGTCGTAAGCTTGCAGTCGTGTCCACTCCGGCACTTCTTTCTTGGCTGTGTGATTCCTGACCTCCCGGCACATCTGGAACCACAGGATAAGAATAATACCTGCCTCATAGGGTTGTTAGGATCACAGGAGTTTTAATACATGTCAACTCCTTAGAACTGTGAATGGCTCATAGTGAATTCTCTATTAGAAGTTATTTTTAAGTGGGATAAGGTAGGGAAGCCCTTGGTGCCGCTATTAAGTTCTCATTATGTTAGTTTTTTTCTCTCCTATATAGATTTGTTAAGATTAAGCCTAATGAAAGCAATTTAAAAACCACCAGTATATAATATTTTCATACTGCATCAGATTTCATTCATGTAGTTGTTGGCCTCTTACACCTTAGGCATTTATTTTTTAAAATTGATCTTTTTGTGCTGATAATCACTTAGAATGCTGCGTTATATCATGTCTAGGAAATTCATTATAAGCCTTTCTGAGAGAGAAGGCTTTGTGATAAAAGCCAGCTGCCCAGACAGTTCCACCCTCCTCACCCATCCCCCAGCAGTGAGTTGGCAGAGATCCAGCTTTGCTAAGTGATGGGATTGTTCCAGGGGCCAGGAATGAGAGGAATCTGCCCAGATTGGAGAGGGCTTCTGCTCCTCCCTTTGCTTCAGATTTGTAGTCTCATTCTCAAACTGACCCAGCACCATTTTCCATCTTCAGGGATATTGCTTTAGTGCTAGGACGTGTGGAGGTCTTCATATTTAAAAACAAAAAAAAATGATTTTCGAATCTATTTTTTAATTCCCGGGAAGTTTTTCTGTTTTTCTTTGTACCCAGGGAGAAGAGCTGTGATTTCATTTTAATTTACAGTTACCTGTCTGCCAATCGATGTGGGCTGCCTCTGGCTGTTTTCCAAATATAGCACCTTTCTTGATTTGGCTCAGGTGTTGAGACTGTGGTTTCACCTTCCCTGTTTTTACGTAGGGGTGGGAAGGTTTAGATATTTGACTGGCTTAGGCCAGGAAATCATTGGCTCTTGTCAATGGAATTTGTTTATCTTTTCCACTCCTCTGCATTCCTAGACTCTGAGAGAAGTCATCATCTCTGTGATTGCACTCCAGTCTAACTCCTCCCCTTAGTCTCTTTTTATTAAATGCTTGATATTTCTCTCTTTTTTAGATATAAATTCAGGGTCCCCCACGCAGACATTCCATAAAGGGGTCCCTTGATCAGCAGTTGTTAAAAAAAAATCTGCTAAACATCTTTTCTGCCCCCTTTTTCTTTGGCTACTACCTACTTGTTTTCTGCAGGTATTCTCCAAGATTTAGGATATATCTGTCTACATAATTTTTTTTTTACTTATGGTTGATGCATGCATAATTCTAATGAGCTTCTAGACAGCACTGTTCAACAGAACTAACACAAGCCATATACGATTAAAATCTTTCTAGTAGTCATATTATAGAAATAAAAGAAATAGGTTATTTAATTTTACTATGTGTTTTAGCTTTAGTTTCTATATTTAGCTCAAATAGAAATATATTATAATTTGGACATGTAATTGATTATAAAGTTATTGATATATTTTCTGTTTTTTTGTACTCGGTTTTCAAGATCTATGTAGCATGTCTCAGTTTGGACAAAGCACATTCATGTGGTCAGTAGCCATATGTGGCCATATGTCATATGTCAGCACAGTTGTATACTGGAACTGCTTTTCTCTCTGGAGAAGGCATTGTGCTACACTGGTAATTATTGCCCCATCACAGTGGCTTAGAAAACAGGCATGAATCTGTGCCTCAGGTCTTTGCCCAGAGAGATTTCCTTTCTTAAAAAAACTAACTGTGGGGTCAAGTATCCTAAAATGTGAATTCAGAGCAGCATGTGTCAAGTGGCCTGAACAGTTGGCTGACTTACTGATGCTAGAGATAGAAACTGCTTTGCCTTCTGGGCACACTACGCAGTGGGAGCAGGACTCAGCATTTAGCACAGTCCCTGGGTGCCTTCTCTCACCCGGAAGCCCTGGAAGCCCTCCCCGGAACTTGGGGTCCTAAGGGCAGCGGCTGCAGTGCTCCACATCTTTGTGATGGAACCTCACTGTCTCTGCTCGCTCCCACCCCCTTACCAGCCCCCTTACCGTTCAAGGTCTGGAAGTCCAAAGGGGTGAGAGGTGATTGATGTTTAGAATGCTAGCGCCTTTGCTTATGCTTCATCCTGTGCCCTTATTTTTCCAGGACCCCTCAATTACCTTCTTTGAGAAAATGGTTATTGAGTGCTAGAGATCATTACTGAGTCTCAAATGTACACAGTTATGGCTGAATTTCAGCCACTGGAGGGTCAGTAGAATCTATTTTAGGACAGCATTTCTCAAAATTCAATATGGATGAGGATCACCTGGGGATCTTATTAAAATGAGATTTTCATGCAGCAGGAATGAAGTGGGACCTGCGAGTTTACCTTTTTCAAAAATTCTCAGGTGATTCTGATGCTGCTGGTCCACGGACACACTTGGAGTATCAAGGATCTTATGGTAACAAAAATACCAGTCTGTGATAAGTTTTTATCAAACTGCAGCAGAAAGAGAAAAATAATGTAGTGAGTGAGGTTTTCTCCCACTTTTGCTCTATGTTTTTTAAAAATTCAAAGATAATTTCTTTTCTGCCTTCTTGTTTCCATGGTGATTGTAAATGGTAGTTATTATTTAAAAAAACACTTTCAGGGTGCCTGGGTGGCTCAGTTGGTTAAGCAACCGCCTTCTGCTCAGGTCATGATCCTGGAGACCCCGGATCGAGTCCCACATAGGGCTCCCTGCTCAGTGGGAAGCCTGCTTCTCCCTCTCTCACTCCCCCTGCTTGTGTTCCCTCTCTGGCTGTGTTTCTCTCTGTCAAATAAATAAAATCTTAAAAAAAAAAAATTCAAAGATAATTTCTGCCTTCTTGTTTCCATGGTGATTGTAAATGGTAGTTATTATTTAAAAAAACACTTTTGGGGCACCTGGGTGGCTCAGTTGGTTAAGCAACTACTTTTGGCTCAGGTCATGATCCCAGAGACCCAGGATTGAGTCCCACATCAGGCTCCCTGCTTGGCAGGAAGCCTGCTTCTCCCTCTCTCACTCCCCCTGCTTGTGTTCCCTCTCTGGCTGTGTTTCTCTCTGTCAAATAAATAAAATCTTTAAAAAAAAAAAAAAAGACTCACATCCTTGGGAGACTTTGTCTTTCTCAGGGTTGGCTTCGCTGGGCTACCAGCACAAAGGCTAGAGGGAAGCACGCAGTGTACCCATGGTGCCGGGAAAGGGGACTGAGCTGGGGAAAGACAAAAGTAGGTTCCACAGCAGAAAGCCGTTTCTCACACAGATAATTCCAGTAGGCTTAGCTGGCTAGAATGTTGCTCATTAATTGGAACTAGGAAGATACCGGAGTCTCAAGGGTAATTGGCACTGGAAAAAGTTCAGTGAAGGTGAATCTACTTAAGATGGAGATCAACATTTCATGTCTCATAGACATCCAAGATTTAATTGAGATTTGGTCCTTATAGAAAACAAACTGATAATCCTGAAAATAAAGTTTGTTCTGGTTTTTATTTACAACTGTGTGCTGATTTTTAGGAAAAAAGAACGTGTTTTTTTAATAGTCTGAAAATTTTATAATGCATTTGTGTTCCATCATTTAAACATAATCATAAAGGGTCCTTTTTGTTTATTTTTCAAAGGATTTTAAAAAATTTGGTAATCATTTCATTCTCTTTTAGAGCATCAATAGAAGTTATAGATTGTTTACATCTTTAATTATTAGTTATAAAGAGGATCATGAGATCCTCATTTTCTCTGGTATTCTCCAAAATCACTTTCATTATTGTCATGAAGTATGGTCTATTTTGCAAGATTTGTAGTTGATAAGTTTGAATTTTCATGCTACTGGCAGGAAAAGCAGGTGGGGGGAATATTTGACTATGGAACTGATTTTAGATGTCATCAGTTTTCCAGAGAATATTTTTGAATTCTGACAACCTAAGTTTGGGGATACATACTTGAATCACAAATCCCCTTATAACCCTCAGATTCTTTGTCTCTTTTGTGATGCCAGTTTAGTAATAGAATCAAGGGATGAAGTGTGTTTATCCACCATATCTCTATCACAGAGTCTTATGCAAAATAACTTTTTAATAAATGCTGTTGAATAGAACTGTTGAATTCTTCTATGATTTCATATTTGCAAAGTTTTTCTTTGTTGTCCAGGTTGTTATAACATCTTTTTTATGTTATACTTTATGAGGTATCATTTTCATCTGACATTTGGATTATGACTATTAAACATTTGTTTCAAAGAGAACACTTTGTTCTTTGAAATTAATAATAGACACACACACACACACACACACACACACGGTAGCATCTGCACAGGGATCCTTCCCCTCAATGTTATGAGCAATTATGAATCATGACCAAAGAGAGAGGCCTTGTAAATTATGAATATTCTGAAAACAATGAGGCATATTCTCCTGCCACAAAGCTGACACCGGAGTTAATGGAAGCACCATGTGCCCAGGGGAAGATGTCATCAAGACAAACATGTAGTTTGTGAAAGTGACATTTAGACGAGTATAAGCAATATTAACCCAGTCATAAGCTCTTGTCAAGTTTAAATCTGATTTTAAAAATAGCTATTTTAGGTTTATTTGTATAGCTCTGTCTAGTGTAGCTAATGACTTGAAGCCATCAAACTTTTAGGGTAAAAGAAAATGACACTAAAGTAATTAGCCCTAAGATCGCTTCTCACCAAATGCTGAATACAAACCTTTATTATTTGAAATGTCTTGACTGCTTTGACCCATCTTATTTTATTAAGAAATTTTGGATAAAGTAAGCTGCTTTCTCCGCTCAAGATACCACTTCTGTTCTGTATAGAAAGAGGTGTTAGCAAAGAGAGAGTTTGTGTAATAAGACAGGTATTCATTGTACGTAATCATCCCAAGGAGCATGAGACCCTCTGATGCAGCTGTCTTCCAGCTGAGTAACATGGACACTTAGGGGAATAGAGAAAGAATTTCCAAGAGGTATGTAGACTGGATAATTTTTAAGAGAATCTCTTTTCAGATCCTTATTGTTAATTGGATATATTCTTTCTGAGACCTGATCTCTCTGAAAACATACTGCGTCTGGGCATCATGCAGACTCCTCTTTTCCACTTTTCCCTCTAGCATAGCCTTCTCCTGTTTCACAAAAAACTCTCCCCCATCTGTAGTCTAGCTGTGGCATATTGGCCCCAGGTTTTCAAAGCCCTGATCAAATGAAGGACCAACCAGTTCATAGTTTTGATTCAGCCATATCTTAAGGCCTTTTAACTATCCCCTACCCCATCTAATTAAGCGATACATAATTGTCAGAAAATTTATTCCTTATATTTAATGATTATTTGTTACAATAAACATTGTACATACTGTGTCCTATTAATAGTAATTATGTAAATAACATAATAAAAATAGAAAAATAAAAATAGAAAAGTAATTATAATAACTGAATGCATAAGAAATATTAACGCTTAGAATTATTGTCACAGGAAATCAAAGGCATTTAAGTATTGTGAAGTATATATAAAATTTTTTTGCGTAGAAGTATGATAGTATTCATAAATCAGTAAACGACTTTCAGGCATAAGCATATTAAGATAAAATTCTGAGGGAAAAGAGGAATGAGATAATGCTTACAAGGAGAAAAGGAGATGATGTAAATTTTCTTAGCACTTGTTCATGTACTTATTTTATGGATTATGGTAGGAATTGGTATGGATTATCGTAGGACACGTTTAAAAGAATAAGATGAAGAAAGTGAAAAGACAACCCACAAAATGGGAGAAAGTTTTAATGCATGATATATCTTATAAGGAACTAGTATCCAGAATATATAAAGAAGACTACAACTTGGGTACCTGGGTGGCTCAATGGGTTAAAGCCTCTGCCTTTGGCTCAGGTCATGATCTCAGGGTCTTGGGATCGAGGCCCATGTCAGGTTCTCTGCTCGGCGGGGAGCGTGTTTCCTCCTCTCTCTCTGCCTGCCTCTGCCTACTTGGATCTCTCTCTCTGTCAAATAAATAAATAAAATCTTAAAAAAAAAAAAAGACCACAACTCAGCAATAAAAAGACAAAATTAATTAAAAATTGGCAAAGAATCTAAATAGACATTTCTCTAAAGAAGATCTACAGATGGCCAATAAACATAAGAAAAGATGGTCAGCATCATTAGAGGTCAGAGAATTTCAAGTCAAAAACCACAGTAAGATACTACTTCATACCCACTAGGATGTCTAGAATAAAAAAAGACAATGACAAGTTTAGGTCAGGATTTGTGCGGTTCAGCAGCTTTGGAAAATAGTCTGTAGTTCTCAAATAAACAGAGTTACAATATGATCCAGTAATTCTACTCCCAGGTGTATATTCAAGAGAAATAAAAACATGTCTACACAGAAACTGCTGTACAAATGTTCAGAGCAGCATTATTCATAATAGCCCCAAAGTGAGAACAGTGCAAATGTCTGGTGAATAGGTAAGTAAAATGTGGTATGTCTGTACAAGGGACTATTATTAATTAATAAAAAGAAAATGAAACATTGGTAGTTGAAATGACACGAATGAACTTTGATAACATTATGCTAAGGTAGAAGCCAGTCACAGAAGCCTGCATATTGTATGAGTCTACTTAAATAGGTGAATGCCAAAATAGGTGGGTCTGTGACGACAGGAAGTAGATTAATGGTTGTTAGTGGCCTGGTGGGAGGGCCATGAGAGGACTGGAGATTGAGAGCCAAGAAGTGTGGGCTTTCTGTCTAAGGTCAGCTCAAAATTGATTATGTTGGTAGTTCCACAACTTTGTAAATATACTAAAAGCCACCAAATTGTATACTTGAAATGGGTAAATTGTAAGGATGTGAATTATATCTCAGTAGTACTAAAGAGATAATATCATTTTATTTTTAAAAGGTCAGTGTTGGCAGTATGCCAGGAGTGACATACCTTGTAGCCTTTAAATAAACTTATTTTTAAAAAGACATTTTATTTATTTGTTTGACAGCACAAGCAGATGGAGTGGCAGGCACAGGGGGAGGGAGAAACAGGCTCCCTGCTAAGTAGGGAGCCCCATGCCTGGCTCAAACCCAGGACCCTGGGATTATGACCTGAGCTGAAGGCAGACACTTAACTGACTGAGCCACCCACGCGCCCCCCTCCCGTAAATAAACTTATGATGAAGTATTCCAGATGTAACCTTAAAAATGAAAAAAATAGTGTAGAATATTTTTGCAGTCTTAAGTTTCAGTTTTTTGGTTACATAATATTTCACTGAGTCCATGCATGCTGTTTTGCTCATTCTCCACCTATATACAGACTTTTTTTTTATATTTGGTTCTTTAATTAATGAAAATTTTTGTGACACTTTAGTTACTTCTATTTTCTATTTTTACTTTATTTTTTCTTTTTGCTGTTTCCTCTGGAAACAATTCTAGCTGACTCTCAGGGATGAATAGATTGCTGAGATTTTTTTAAATAGGTATTGCCATGCAACTTTTCTGGAGGGTTGAAGTAATTTTTGTCACTTAAAATAAAATTTTACTCTTGTGTTAAATACATAATGTTCCCTAGTGTAGTAAAAGTTGCCTTACATTGTATTTCTTTGACTAAATTGTTTTGAAACCTGTGTTTGTTTTGCATTATTACCTTATGAATGATGAGCATTTTGTTTATTCAGTGAGCACTTTCTGAATACCCACTCTGTCAGGCCTTGTGCCAGCTACTGGAGATACAAAGACGAGAAAGACTTATTTAGCCTCTGCATTCACAAAAGGCTTCTGCATCTCATCGGGAAATAATTACAGTAGGTAAAATGAGGACTTTAGTCAAAGTATAAAAAAAGTGCTCGAGGAAGAATTTGGGAGGATGCGGCAGTATAAGAGGCGAAGTTATGTATGTGTGCAGCTTGGAAGATGAACCAGCCTTTGCCTGGAAGAGAGGTGAGGGGCAAAGAGAGAGCGTCCTGAGTGGAGTGGGCAAGGAGTCCCCAGTTCTCTCTGGCTGACAAGTGGTCAGCTCCCTTGCGTTTCCTGTTGATTCTCTAGTATGTGCAGCTGCTGTTGATTTTAATATGCTTCCACTCTTTATATCCCGTCAAATGTTAATATAAATGTTGATCTTTCTCATGTTTAAGGCAGATATTTTATTTTAGTCTGTTTGACTTTTTATTTTGGTTATTGTTCATCTTTTACATTCTTATCACATAGGATTATAATTACTTGTTTTGATGTGTACCATATGGACATTTCTTAATTCATAAAATTATAGATTTGACTGATCCAATAGTAGCACAATCTTGTTTCTGAAAGCTGTTTTCAGTATGTGGAGCCCATATTTCCCCCACCCAGGCTCTTTTTTGTCCGAGCCCTTATGATAATACAGCCTGGTATTACTCTGACAGCTGAGCCAGGAAGCCAGGAGAGCATTTTCCCTTTACTTACCCATCTTCTCAAGGTAGAGTGGCATAACTTATTTGACCCAAAGAGCCAAATCGGCAACACTGTACGGTATGGATCTATGGTTGCAGTGAAGGGACAACCTTGTTCACTTCTCAGCAGCCTGAGATTTTTATTCTTTCAACAATATAGTAGGTACTAGGAAGTGAGAGAACAGAAATCAAAGGGAGGGGACTTGAATCATGACTAAATTATGTCCCCCCAAAACTCCTATGCTGAAGCCTTAACCCACAGGGTGACTATATTTGGAGATAGGGCCTTTACGGAAGTAAAGTTAAATGAGGCTAAAGGGGAGGCTCTGATTTGATAGGATTAGTGTTATCATTGGAAGAGACTTTGGACAGCTTTCCCTCTCTCCCTCTCTCCCTCCAGTGTGAGGACACGGTGAGAAGGTGGTGATGGACGCCAGGAAGGAAGCCCTCACTAGAAACTGAATGTTGCCATATTTTAGTCTTGACCTTTCTAGCTTTCAGAACTGCCCTTTAAGTCACCTAGTCTATGGTATTTTGTTACATTAGCCTGAGCAGTCTAAGACAAGCATAATGATAATCAAAGCAATCATTGACTGCTTAATATGTATTAATTTTGGATTTCTTTTCGGCAAAGTATGAGTTAAGTCATATCTTTACCTCCATTTTACAGGTGAGGAATCTGATGATTAAGTTACTTGTTTTGGTCTCAGTGCTGGGAAGGGAATCTTTTTTTTTTTTTAAAGATTTTATTTATTTATTTCACAGAGAGAGCGATCACAAGTAGGCAGAGAGGCAGGCAGAGAGAGAGGAGGAAGCAGGCTCCCTGCTGAGCAGAGAGCCCGATGCGGGCCTTGATCCCAGGACCCTGAGATCATGACCTGAGCTGAAAGCAGAGGCTTTAACCGACTGAGCCACCCAGGTGCCCTGGGAAGGGAATCTATAGATCCCTGTTGAGCTTATGTCCAATTTGAAGAAATCCCTCTGTGTAGTTCATCTACGGAATGGGGATAAAGACTCAACAGTAACCAGATGTGCAGATTCCAAAGTGTTTCCTGCTCAGAGAAGCTTGGGAAACTTACATCCTTTTCTGGGTAGATGCACATTTAATACTCAAGTTTCAGAAATTCTTCAGTGAAGAAACTTGTTTAAATTTACCCTCATGTTTCTCAGATCACTTCCCAGGGACAACCCCGGTGATTTGCCTTGGAGCAACATCTCTTAGACACATGTTTGGGCATGCAGCCCAGAGTGGGCATCAGATTCCTGCACTGGCCACCAAAGACCAGTTTAATTTAGAATGTACTTGAATGTTCGATGAACTTGGATGGATATTTATTATAATTTATTGAATTAAAAAATGTAATGAAATTAGTCAGTTTGGCATCTGACTCTTCATTTCTGGCCAGGTTGTGGTCTTATGGGGGCTCTGTGCTCAGATCAGCATCTGTTTGAGATTCTCTCCCTCTGCCCCTCTCCTCTTTACACACACACACACACACACACACACACACACACACACACACACACACTGTCTCTCTCTTTCTCTCTCTCTCAAATAAATAAATCTTGAAACCAAACGTAATGAGATTATGTTCATGTTACTGCAAAATGTTCAGTTTAGTTTAGCTTTTATTTTTGCATAAAGATTAGGCAAAAAACTCAAGGTAGATAGGAACTTTAGACATCTTACCTCTAAGAAAAGAAAGTAAATGCCTTTGTAAAAATGAGCTCCTTTGATTTTAGTGAGTAACTGCCGTGTGGCAGGCATTTTATAGGTAAGAATGAAGGTGCCAAGCTCATGAAATTCACATTGTACAGAGTTGTGGAGATAGAGGTTACATGTATCCCTTTCAACATATTTATATATATCCCTACAAATTATTATAGTTGGAAGGTTTTCTATACATTATTACTTTGGGCACTTGGCCTTTTTTACTTGATAAGTAAGTCCTCAGTTTTTTCAGGCAATAGTGTTTTGACTCTGGAAACTTAATTTTGGGCCTGCCCTTAGTTTACAGGGTATCAGTCTATAAATAAATCTTATATTTAATTATTAAAAGAAATATTTCCCTTTTCAACAACCTTAAAATGCTTTAAAATCTCTAAAAGAGACTGGTTAGACTGATTCTACAGTCCACCTCCCCCACTTTTTTTTTTTCTGTGACTCAAAAGGAGCTTTAAAATTCTAGACATTTGCCAAGTATAAACTGTGAAAGAATCTAAATATCTGGGTGAAAGTGTTGGCAAGGTTGTTTAGGGGTTTTCTAGATCACCTCATGATAGCATTGCTACAATAATTTATTAGGAAAATTTTAGGTATTTTCCTCCTTAAATAGGTCATAACACATATTTATCACTTCAGTGAATGTTTTAGACAGCTATAGTTTATTTTTAGTTAGATTAACAAAAGTGCCCTCTTCTGTTAGCAAACACAAGTCTGTTTGAAGACATAAAGTTCTCATCTTTAACATATCGGCCAAAAGAGAAAAAGAATGTCCTTTTTAGAAGCATGTTGTCCTACATCCATTTCCTTCTGTGTTGTACATACTGAGAGTAATTAACAGCTACTTACTAGACTTCTTTTAAGCAGATCACTGATCTGGGAAGTGGTCACTTGTCTCAGAAAGGATTCGGTCACTGGAGAAGAAAATCGCATCTGACATTTATGGGTAGAGGCAGTGGGCAGGAGCAGCCTGCTTTTTGACAGCAGTTACGTGCTCTGATGACTCCCACCAGTTTAAGTGAGATGAATGCTGACTTCTCTTTATTTCTTTAACCTTTCCACTCTTCGCCTAAACATTTAAAGAAAGGCAGTTCCATCATAGTTCATGAGTCGCAAGCTCAGAGCAGGATGATGTTCGTCTCGTGGACGCCCCTAGTCCTTGGATTAGTGGTTTGCATTAAGATGGCAAAAGAGCTTCTGTCCCCTAATTAGTGGGAGGTACGCTAACAGTGTGAAGGACCTCTTTTCTCCTGGAGATGATTTTTAACGGTTGAATGTACACGGGAGTGTCTTAAGCCCAAAGGCAGACCCTTTCTGTTTTGGACTGCATTATAATATCAGTTGGAAAATAACTATAACTTAAACCTTTATTTTTTTCTTGTCTGTTCTTTGTTTCATATTAAGCTCTTCCCCTCACTTAAAAATTAGAAATATATGCATGCAGTACGAAAGAGCATTCACTAAAAGGTTTTTCTCCTTCCAAGTCTCGAGTACTACTCCCTAGAGATAACTGTGAGCAACGGTTTTTAAAACTCCTTTCCGACACTCTCTAGGCTTATATGCCCTCCTTCCTTTTTATACTAATGGGGCATAGTTTGTTTTTCTTCCCAACAGTATCTTTTGACTGTGTTTCATATTAGCCCATATATATAGCTCCAACTCATTTTGTTTATAGGTTGCATGCTAATCATTGTGTTGTTGCATTACAATTTATTTACCCATTTTTAAAATTGGTGAACATTTAGGCCATTTATAGAATTTTATCCTGAAAAACAGGTAACTGGATAGTTTTGTTCACAACTGGAAATGCCGAGACACGCAGGCTATGTATAGTTGAAGTTTTTAAAATTTATCACCAAGTTACTTTTCAAAGAGTATGCACAGATCCACACTCCCACCCATAATACCTGTGTTTCCATTCTTTGCCCTGATGTGTTTCCTGAAACTTGCAGATTTTTCCAGCCTGGCCCATGAACATTAATGCTTTAGTAGTTGTTTTAAATTTACATTACTTTAATTATTAGTTGGGCTGAACATCTTAAGTTTATAAGCTATTTTAATTCCCTCTTTTTCTTTTTCCTGTGAACTCCAGGCTTCTTTCAATACTTAGTTATCCTTGATGATACTGCACAGTTTAACGGGGGGGG
>PITA01005518.1:29357-109900 GCA_004023965.1 Spilogale gracilis | reverse complement strand
CTGTTTTCCAAAGCGGCTGCACCAGTTTACATTCCCACCAACAGTGTAAGAGGGTTCCCCTTTCTCCGCAGCCTCTCCAACACTTGTTGTTTTCTGTCTTGTTAATTTTGGCCATTCTGACTGGTGTAAGGTGGTATCTTAGAGTGGTTTTGATTTGAATTTCCCTGATAGCTAGTGACGCTGAACATTTTTTCATGTGACTGTTAGCCGTTTTTATATCTTCTATGGAGAAGTGCCTCTTCATGTCTCTTGCCCATTTTTTGATGTGTTCATCTTTTTGGGTGTTGAGTTTGAGTAGTTCTTTATAGATCTTGGATACCAGCCCTTTGTCTGTAGTGTCATTTGCAAATATCTTCTCCCATTCTGTGGGTTGCCTATTTGTTTTGTTGACTGTTTCCTTTGCTGTACAGACGCTTTTTATTTTGATGAAGTCCCAGAAGTTCATTTTCGCTTTTGTCTCCTTTGCCTTTGGAGACGTGTCTTGAAAGAAGTTGCTGTGGCCAATGTCAAAGAGGTTGATGCCTATGTTCTCTTCCAGGATTTTGATGGATTCCTGCCTCACATTGAGGTCTTTCATCCATTTCGAGTTTGCCTTTGTGTGTGGTGTAAGAGAATGGTCTAGTTTCATTCAACAGTGGAATACTATGCCTCCATCAGAAAGGATGAATATCTAACTTTTGTAGCAACATGGACCGGACTGGAAGAGATTATGCTGAGTGAAATAAGCCAAGAAGAGAAAGTCAAGTATCGCATGGTTTCACTTACCTGCGGTGCATGAGGGGTAGACTGGAGGACAGTGGGAGAAGGAAAGTAAATGGGAACTAGGGTAATCTAGGGAGGGAAACGAAACAATAGAGACTTTGGACACAAAAATAAATTGAGGGACATGGAGGGAGGGGGGTGGAGGGATGGGAGAGCCTGGTGGTGGGTACTGGGGACACTTAAAGCGTGGAGCACTGGGTGTGGGGAGCGGGGAATTAATCTTGGAACACTGGGGAAAAAAATTTAGTAACAATAAAAAAAAAGAAAAGAATGTTTAGTTATATATTTAAGTTTAATGTAAACCAGAAAAATGCACATGTACTTCAAATCTATGATTTGACAGATTTTTATGGTTTAGACAGAGAATGAAGTAAATATTCAAGTTTTTTAAAGGATCAATTTAAATAAAATGTTAAATATGTAATATGGGAAAAACTGAAGGTAATACAAGAATAGCTGACATCCATAAAAAAAAAAGAAATGTAATTTTCAAAGGCTTTTGGTAATGGCCTTTTTTAAATGTCCAATTGGGGCATAAATTGGAGGATATGAACATTTAGTCTCGTGGGTGGCAGGATATTCTTAGCAGCTGACAGCTCCAGGGAACCGCTCCAGAGTGTTGGCCACAGGCTTGTGGGACCCACCTACAGCCTCACGCCTCACGGGATGTGAAGGGGAGATCCCTCACCTTCAAGGAACATAGGCCAGTTTGGGGAGCTCAGCATTCCTCCTAAAAGGGTGAGTGGTGCAGGCAATGATTTCCTGCATTGTTGAAAGGGAAGAGAGAAGGGTTTTGAAGTAGATGACAGCCTGCAAAGAGGTGGTGAGAACCGTGCTGGGCCATGAAGTTGCGTAGGCGCTTGTCTTCCCATCTCAGTATGGCAGCACCATTCTTGTAGGTGTTCTGTCCAAAAACCTAAAAATCACACTTGCTTCCTTTTTCCCTTACCCCAGAATCCAAACGCTCAGCAACTCCTACATCTTCTACCTCCAAAACTTATCTTAAGTCTGCACACTACCCCCACCTCCTTGGCCAGCATCCTGGCCACTGCCAGGCCACTGAAACACTTCACTTGTCTATTCACTGGTCCCTCCTTCTGCTTTTGGTCCATCATCAAGTCCATTTTCCAGAAAGCAGCCAGAGTGAGAAAGTCACTACCACAACTTAAAGTCTTTAAAATATTTCCCTCGGATTAAAAATAAACCCCATCTTCAGAGTGCTTTCAACCTACTGAGGGACGCAATTACAACAGAAGATCATCACAAATGAGAAGTTTTATGAGATGCCAGGAGAACACAAGGGTGGAGCACCTAGCTCTAGCTTGGGAGCTCAAGGAAAGTTTCCCAGGGGAAGTGCCATTTTAGCTGAGACCTGAAAGAGTGGGGCAGAGGGTAGGGGCAAGCATTCAAGTATTCTTGGCAGGGGAAACAGCACATGCAAAGGGATGGTATTAAAGGAGAGCATGGCATTTTAATGAAATCCAGGAAAGTTCAGAATTGCCACAACACAATGGGAAAGTGGGGAGAGGGGAGAAAAGAGGAAGGAGATATGAAAAGTAACCAGTTGTCTGTGTATATAGAGCCTTATAAATTGCCATAAGGTCTTTCGAACTACTAGTAACAGATGAAAAGTTTTAAGCAGTGGGATGACAAGATCCGCTATGCGTTTTGGAGAGGTCACTCCAGAGAGAGCGTTACAAGGGGTAAGTCCAGAGGCTGATGGACCATTTAAAAGGCTGTTGATAATCCAAAAGAGATGTTGATAGAAACCAACACAGAGGCAGAAACGATTGAGAGGAATCCAAAAAAAGAGACATAGCAGTGACAATCCACAAGACTTTAGGAAATGGACTGGATAATACAGGGTTGAGTGAGAAAAGAGCAAAAATAGTGATTCTTATGTTTCTACCATGGGAAACATTTCCCACTGTACCATTTGCTAAGATGGGGACTCAGGTACAAAAACAGGCTCCTGAAGATGAGAAGTCACACCCTGATAGTGAGATACATTTTTTTAAAATCTGAGAACAGGTTTTCTTCATGGTATGGGCTCTGGAAATACTGAAAATAGATGGTTGGAAGAGTCTATGATAAATGGAGAGGAGAGACCAGAAGGTACCTACGACAATCATTAATTCCTCTTTAATTTTGTTTAAGCCCTGGACAAGATGCCAAGCAAGTTCTTTTGTCAATAAACAATATTAAAGAGGATATTGGCTCTACTAAGTAGTGACCGGTTCCTTCCAACTCCATGATTCTATGGTACCTGGTATTTACATTTTCCACAGTCAAGGATGTGTCCAGGATCTTATCTGCTTTGGACAAGGCAATTGTAACCCCATGGGGAATAAAAGTGTTTCCTCATCCCAACTGGCTTCACATCCCTCTTCAGCCATACACAGGTCCTCATTTACATTTGGATGAGTAAATGTCTGGACTGTATGGTGTTTTATAAGCTTAATGGACATGTAATGTGAGAGAAACAGACACAGAGAAAGATGACAGTAGATATCTGCTTCAGACACCACCCAATTAATTTAATTTCTGTGACATCATCCCACTTTAGCTGAAGTCTTCAGAAATGAGTAGCTCTTGTTTTATGTGTTGTTTAAACTCTTATTAAACAATATGCTTCCATGAGACAGAGAGTTCCTTTAGAACAAGTTTTCTCAACCTTGGCACTACTAACATTTTGAGCTGAGTAGTGCTTTAGTGGGGGGCCTGTCCTATGCACTATAGAATATTTAGTACCATCTCTGGCTTCTACCCACAAATTGCCAGTAAGAGACTCACCTGAACACACACACACACACACACACACACACACACAATTGCGACAGTCAAACCTGTCTCCAGACATCACCAAATGTCCACTGGGGTGGACAAAATTGCCCCTAGTTAGAATCATTGCTTCAGAGTAGTGGTTCTCAAAATGTGGTCCTCAGACCAGGAGCATTGGCATTACCTGAAAACTTGTTAGAAATGGAATTTGTGAAGCCCCAACCCACACCTACTGAGAAACTCTAAGTGTAGGGCTCAGCAGTCGGTGTTTAAGAAGTCTACCAGATGATTCAGATACTCACTGAAGTTTGGGAATCACACCTCCAGCACACATGAATGGTAACTGAAGTTTCATAAGAAATAGTTATTTATGTAAAAAAAAAAATGCAGGGGGCACCTGGGTGGCTCAATTGGTTGGGTATCTACCTCTTGGTTTTAGCTCAGGTTGTGATCCCAGGGTTATGAGATCAAGTCCCCTGTTTTGTTCCATGCTCAGGTTGGAATCTGCCTGGGATTCTCCCCCTCTCCCTCACCACTGCCCTCTCCCCACTCGAGCACACTTTCATGCTCTCTGTCTCTCACATAAAATAAATAGGTAAATAAAATCTTCTAAAAATTTTTTTTAATACAAGAAGGTCCTTTCTCTTCCCTTTTCCTTTCTCTTTCAAGAGGATAAGGAAACTATTTCACTTCATATCTGAAAAGCAAAGATTATTGACAAGTACATTTCTATCATGGAAAGTCTTATAAATACACAACAATTTTTAAATCCCATGAAAAATCTGTTACACCAAACAGAATCCTTCCCCCTTAGTTCACAAATATCAAATAGCCATAGAGTGATTCTATATCCAACTGACAAAGAGAAATTATAAACAAGCACATGGAGGGGATGCCTGGGTGGCTCAGTTGGTTAAGCATCTGCTGTCAGCTTAGGTCATGATCTGGGGTTCCTGGGATAGAGCCCCCACCTTATGCTTCCTGCTAAGTGAGAAGTTTACTTCTCCTTCTCCCCTTCCCCCGACCCCTTTCATCCTCTCTCTTTCTTGCATAAATAAATAATCTTTAAAAATAAATAAATAAGCAAATAAGCACATAGAAAAACTTTCTGCAAGCACAATAGTAATGTTGATATAGAGCTTCCACTCAGGCTAGTAGGCCCGCTTGTCTGCCCCAGCACTCACTAGCATCTGGAAAGATAGGACAGATGTCTATATACAGGAAAACTTCCCTCTGTTTTCTTCCTTAGCTTCCCTTTTTTACTTGTTTGTTCACTCACCCTTTTCCACCAAAAACAGCACTAAATAAAGGAGTGGGGTTTTATGGTTTATTTAAGCAGCAGCTTTATGATGCATTCTACAAATTATAAAAGTTCAGAACGTTCCATTGTTCAAATGTGACTTCAAATTCTTTAAGTTGCTAACCAGTTCCATGATCCAGCATCTCCCATGAAACGCCGATTGAGTCTCTGAATGTTAGATCGGATTCTGAATATTACTTTATGAGGAAAGAAAAATGATGTTCCGCTTGAATAGTTATTTTTTTCTTAGGAGCACAGGTATGCCAAAATAGAGAAGATAACTTCAAAAAGACTTCATTCATTAATTTGTTCATTTTTTCATATATTGTTTTGTTCAAAAACTATTAACTCAATACCAACTATATACCAATGAATAAGACAAATATATATTCTCTGATCTCATGGAGCTTACATTTTTTTGTAGGCAGGGGGAAGCAGAAGATAAATAACCTAATATTTCAAATTTTGGACCCTGTCTTGCCTATGAGATCAATTTAGAGGGTCACAAATTGCTTTTTTTACTGTTTCTTTAGTGAAAAAACTAGAATAGAATGAAGAATACTTCTTAAGTATGTTATTTTACCAAACTATTCTTTCAGGTGTGTGTGTGTGTGTGTGTGTGCGAGGACTTGAGTCAACATAAAACTTTTGTCATTATGTGTTTTAACTTGAAAAATACCGAAATGTTTAAAACACAGAAATAAATGAAATGACTTTGAATTTTAATGCATGCTATGAAAGGCTAAGAGGCTAAGATAGAAAATAATGTATTGTGATGAGCACTGAGTGTTATCCACAACTAATGAAACGTTGAACACTACATCAAAAACTAATGATGTACTATACGTTGACAAACTGAACATAATAAAAAAATAAAATTTAAATTTCACGTTTTAAAAAAAAGTTAAAAAAGGAAATTAGAAAAAAAAAAGTGCAGGGAGACAGAACTAACAGTAGTGGTAACTACTAGATCGGTATAGAATCCGATCTAACAGAAATGGCCTCTCTGCAGAGGGGAAGCCAGCAGGAAAGAGTAGATGAGTCTTCCAGACAAAGAGAATAACAAGCATAAAGATTCTGTTTGTGGCCTGAATACCTGGGGTGTGGCAATGTGGCAACCTAAATGGAAAAAAAAAAAAATGAACAATTAGTTTCCTTCCTTCTGAGGAAGGAAAATTCTAGAATTTTTGGTTGATGATGAAACAAAAAAAAAAGAGAGGCATGAACCTATTCCAGAAACACAGATAGATTTCACTTCAAAGACATGGAAAATCCCCCAAATTTTCATAGGAGGAAAACACATTTTCAATTGAAATCAGCAAGCATTGATTAATTTTTTTACCCATCGCAAAAAATTGCACAATGTTGAATTCAAATATGACCAAGGGTAGGGTTCAAAACACATATACACAAAAGACCAAAGATTGTAATTTATTTATTAATAACTGTCAGCCATTCTCCTTTTGAAAAAGACCTACCCCTCATGCACCAAGTTTATTTTCTCTATTTGTCTTTATAACAAAGATGTCATTCACTCCAGGATGGTTGCTGCCCAATTAGATAACAGAATGCTTTCTGCCTAATTAGATTATCTTCCCTGATCTATATTTCAGAAAACAGGGATGTTTTATATCCAGTGGCTATTTTATATTCTAGGACCTCAACCAAAGCTTTGCAAAGAGACTTACGAGCTCTGTAATATTCTAGTCCTTTACGCTAAGACACCCAAATTCTTTCATAGAACCCCAAATTCTAAAGCCAGCACTTTGATAGTAGTTATGCCATGTTTGTATCAGATTTGCTATTGTTGTTATTGGTTTTATCATTATTATTGTAATGTGCCCTATCTCCTTGCTATCTCACTCAGTTCGGCTGCCTAAGCTCCTTTTGCCATCCCAAGCATCTGTTCATCTAGGTTCCTGAAAACTTAGAGTTGCAGCCTCTTCAAAACTTAATCTCTGCTTCCTTGGCTTCCTTGGCTACTTGGGGAGAACCCCCAGAAGCTATAACAGTAGCAACAAAAGCTATTTCAGTGATTGCCAATATATACCTACTGTCCTGACTACAGTGGACTGTGGGATCTCAGGCCCTTGGCAAGTGGTCTGGAAACTGGAGACAACATTCTGTATTTTAGCTCAAAGCAGTCAGGGTCTAGCAAAAGCTGTCAGTATGGACAGAGCAAAGTCTCTGAGAAATCTGCGAAGGATCCTTTAAGCAAAGGTTTTGGAACATGGTAATTTGTACTTGTATCAAGAGCCCACTAAATGTTTATATTCCTTGAAGCAATAATTTGAGAATCTTCTGGAATGGTTTTGAAAATCTTTCCTAAAGAAATAATCCAGAATTCAGAAATAGATTTTGGCACAGAAATGTTATGTGTGGCATTATTTATATTTGAAAATCAACCAACTATCCTTTGATAGGAGAATGATAAATACATACTGTTATATTTATGTAATAGACTATTTAAAGTCCTAAAGGATTATTTATAAAGAGATTATAGTGTAGCAAAATGGTTAAGTTATAATGTTTGGTGGAAAAGGATAAAAATTAGAATTTATGACACAATCTCAACTGTATCTAAAAATAAGAACTCTCATGGGAGATTTCCACTCTTTATTAAGAGAAAAAAAATGATGTATAATCATTATTTGCTTTAGAAATGTGACCATCTGAGGTGCCTGGGTGGCTCAGTCACTAAGCATCTGCCTTCAGCTCAGGTCATGAACCCGGGGTCCTGATATCCAGCCCTACATCCGGCTCCCTGCTCGGTGGGAAGCCTGCTTCTCCCTCTCCCACTCCCCCTGCTTGTGTTCCCTCTCTAGCTGTATCTCTGTCAACTAAATAAAGAAAATCTTTTAATTAATAGACATAAAAATTAAAAAAACAAAACGTGACCTTTTTTAGAACCAGATGTCATAGGATAATTAATTGGCTCATAATAAATATTGATGACCAAATTTTGTCAAATAATTTTAGTAAAGAGAAAACTATTTACATGCAGATTCAAGTTGCCTTTGGAAGTGTCATTAGCCTTCAAAGCCCCATACTATTACAAGTTACAACATTATATTTTATGATCTACAAAGTTAGAGTAATGGAACTATTCAAGGATATTGAGCTACAGACTGGCAAAAGAGAGTTTAAGCCTGAAACTTTTTTCTTCAGCCAGTTGTCTAACTATCTGCTATGCCTTAGGGGAAAAAAATAGGCCACTATCCTGATCACCTCAAAAATTTGATGGTAGAGCAGACCCCCATCCCTACAGGTCAAATTAGTTGGCTGCACACAGGCAAATACTAAAAAAACTTATGCTCCTCTGTTTTGGAGAATTTTTCCTTTGTTCCCCAGCCCCGTTAATAATTTCTGCTTACAGGGAGTCTATATTTATGACAACCTAATCATCTTGGACTGTGCACTGTGTCTCAGTGTGAGCCTCCTGTGGAAGGCAGCTTTCTAGAGATCACATTGTTGACAGATTCATGCCTCCTCCCCGTGGGTGGTCAGAGGCAGGGAAATCTGAGCTTTCTATCCCGGGCCTGTCATGTGCCAGGAAATTTAGATTCAGGGAGCTGTTATCTATTACCGCTATGATCCTCCCCCAAACCAGAATTATAGGTAACTAATATTCCTTTTACATACCAAAGCAAACCCCAAACTTTTAATCCCCAAATGACTGGGCTATTAATATTAAGATGGTTTCTTTTATATAGTATGTGTAACCATTTGTTCGTCTCCGGGGCTAATGCAATAAAAACATCACGGAAAGCCTTTAACTTTGAAGCTCATCTAAATGAAAAAGGGAGGAAGTATGTTATCTGCTGGAAAAGACTGAAGGAGTTAGTCCATCACGGAGATAGACTCAGATTTCTTAGGCGCCAACTTGGTCTTAGAAAAAAGCTCTAAAAGATTTAGAAGAAGGAGCCAAAGCTGGATTAAAGCAAGGCAAACTTGATTTTGAATCCTGTATAGAATTGGGCGTCCTGGCGCTACTTCCCAAACTTTTCTGTCCCTTTCTTTCCTCGCTTAGACAATGGAGCTCACAATAAATACTTTTCACAGCGATATAAGGGAAATAATATAATGGATGTGAAATGCTTGGCTTTTGTGGTGTGCATATCACATACCTCTTTATCTCATGATTAAAACGTATCGAAATGCTTCCAACCTGTTATCGGTTGGCACTTACAAGGAAAATGTACTTCTTTTCATTTGATAATTAGAAAGCAACATGCAAATGGTCATGCTGAACTTCGCTTGGGATCAGTTACCGGCTGTGGACAGATACTTATATCGATACCTGTAACACCACTGCCCTGCATCTCACCCCACACATGCAACTTCTATTGGCAGCAGAAACCGCAACACCAGTGTATCGAAGTCACATGCACATTCCCACCCAGCACTGCCATATACAGCGCACATCCCTTCTGCCAGTTCCTACCCCCACATCCTTTGCAATCCATGGAAATGATTTCCAAGGTAATTAGTCATAGGAGTAAATGCCTGTATGTAACTACACATGAAAGAGACTTCTTTTGAAAAAATAAAAAATATATATAAATATATGTATTATGCATAAATTATTATGTATTATACATAAACTTTTGTATTTATGTATTATACATAAATATATGTATGTATATGGGAGGATAAAATTGTGTGAGCTAGTTCAATATAACATGTTGGAAGATAAATTATATGATGTTGAGTAAAAGAAAGGAAAAACAGTAGATTTAAGAGACATACTCCTGAATACAAAGCAGATTATAGCCTTTGGTGTGTAAAATGTATGCCAGTTACACTGAGAGCAGTGCCTCTCAAATTTTAGCATGCACTTGACTCCCAGAAGGGCCTTAGATTGGTCCTCACTCCCAGGGCTTCTGATTCAGTAGGTCTCAGTGGGGCCAGATAATTTACATTTCTAACACGTTTCCAGATGACCCTGATGCTGCTGGTCCCGGAAACCACTCTGAGAACAAATGATCCACGTAATTCGAAAGTGAATTTAGGAGATTCTCATCTTTTGTCAGTGGTCCAGAATAGTTTTTTCCCTCCAAGTTTTTATTTAAATTTCAGTTAGTTAACATACAGTATAATATTTGTTTCAGGTGTACATTATAGTGATTCAACACTTCCATATAACACCCGGAGCTCATTAATCCCCATCCCCTATTTCACCCATCCCCTCACCCACCTCCCCACTGGTAACCATCAGTTTGTTCTCTACAGTTAAGAGTCTGTTCTTGGCTTGTCTCTTCTTCCCCGCCATGCTCATTCGTTTCTTAAATTTCATATACGAGTGAAATAATATGGTATTTGTCTTTCTCTGACTTATTTCACTTAGCATTATACTCTTTGGTTCCAACCACATTGTTGCAAATGGCAAGATTTCATTCTTGTTGATGGCTAAGTAATATTCCATTGTACATATAAACCACTACTTTACTGTTCACCAGTCGATAAACATTTGGGCTCTTTCCATAATCAGGCTATTGTTGATAATGTTACTATCAACATTAGGGTGCATATATCCCTCTGAATTCATAATTTTATATCCTTTGAGTAAATGGTCCAGAACAGTTTAAATAGCATTGAAATCATCTGTTCTTTAAAAGTTAGTTGGAACCCAGCTTTGAAATTGTTTCATCCTGGTACTCCCCCGTCCCCAAAACACCCTTTTAAATGACAGAATTTTAATCACTGTTTCAATCTATTTTTATTAAATTTTTCTAGTTCTTCTTGGGTTATTTAATTTGTATTTTGTTAAGAAATAATCCATTCTTGGGGCACCTGGGTGGCTCAGTTGGTTAACCGACTGCCGTCAGCTCAGGTCATGATCCCAGAGACCTAGGATCGAGTCCCACATCGGGCTCCCTGCTCTGTGGGAAGCCTGCTTCTCCCTCTCTCACTCCCCCTTCTTGTGTTCCCTCTCTAGCTGTGTTTCTCTCTGTCAAATAAATAAATGAAATCTTTTTAAAAAATAAATAATCCATTCTCTCTAGAATTTCACATCTATTGCAATTGGATTTAATGTAATACTTCTCCATAACTATTTTCATGTTACCTGGGAAATGTTCTCCCTTAAGGACTTGTATAACTAGATTGGGCTCTCCTGGATAATCTAGGATAATCTCCCCATCCGAAGTCTCCCCCCTATCACACCTGTAGTACCTTCTGCTTTGAAGGTAGCATCTTCCTAGGTCCCAGGGGTGAGGGCATGGACATCTTTGGGGACCTTCTCTGTACCTACCACAAGCATTTTAAAGGAGATTTAGGAGAATATTTTTATAACCCAGATGTCAGGGAATGTTTATGATCAACAGGGAACTAACTCATAAAGGATAAAGGAAAAGATGAACCTGTTGTACCATGTAATTTGTTTTAATTGTATGACCAAACATATCATAAACAAACTCTAAAGGCATATGCTAGATGTCTTCCAACATATGGCAGATGACGTGTTCACGTCTGCATTTTTATAGTGTTTATAAGAATTATTGGGGGAGAACTTTGGAAAATGGGGAAAAGATATGAATAGTCAATTCACATGAAAGCAAATTCAAATGGCCAATAAAGCTACATGAAAATATGTTCAACCTCAGTAGTTTTCAGAAAAACACAAGTTTATGGTAACAATGAGTATGTTTACTCCGTAAAGCTGCCATAATGAATGATTACAAACTTGGTCACTTAAAACAATAGAAATTTATTCTCACAGTTCTGAGGGTGAGAAGTCCAACATCAAGGTCAGCCATGCTCGCCCCAAAGGCTCTAAGGGAGAACATACCCTTTGGTCTTCCAGTGTCTGGTGGATCTGTCACCCCAGTCTCCACCTCCTTCACCACATGGCTCTCTTCTCCCTGTCTCTCTCTCCTGTGTGTCTCTTATAAAGAGATTTATTGAATTTAGGGCCCGCCAGATAATCCACAACAATTTCGTCTAGGTACCCCTTTTCCCAATGAGGTCATAGTTATAGATTCTGGAAATTAGGACATGGACATATCTTTTGGGGGGAGGAGGGCTACCATTCATTTACTCTAATAAGATACTAACCCTCCCATCAAATTGGTAAAAATGTTAAAAGAGCACTAATATCCACCACTTTGGTAGATGGAGAGATGGAGGTGGAAAGAGGTAGATCGCATACACTGCCATGGTCTTGTGAATTTTTGAAAAACAATCTAGCAAAGTCTTAATGCAAACACACACACACATCATATATTACATGACTCAACTCTGGGAAACTAGCCCATAAAAATAAAAGCATCAGTATGCAAGATTTTGTACACAAGAATGTTATTGCATCATTGTTGTGGTGAAGGAAAGAATCTGTAAACAAAATGAATGCCCAGCAATCAGGGAATGACTGAAAAACATTGTGGTATACCTATACCATGGATATGTGCATATATAAGAGATTTGAGAAATAACCGGAAGAATACGCATCAGATTTTATTATGGGCAGAGTGATTGGAAGATCATGCTAGAAGTCATGTTTGAGGTTTTCCATGGAAAAGATTTTTCTTCTGAGTCACAGTGCCTGGGATCCTGTTTAAACTTCTTGATTCCCTAATTCTCGGTATAACTGAACAGAGTGACACATCACCAGCCACCCTGGACCAGCGACTCTCAGCCTTGGGTAGGGCACCGCCCCTGCTCACCTCTCAAGGTCCTGGATCCCCTAAGTGGATGCCAGATTCCAGAAGGAGCAAAGTGTTTGGGTTCTGCTCCTCCTAAGGCGTAGTGAGGATATTGTTTTGTGATTTGACAGGACAGACCCAGAGATGTAACCAGTGGCTTTGGACAGAGTCATTGCTGAGTATGTGAGAAAGCTCCCAATGCCGTATAGCCCAGGAACTGAGAGTACTGGGACGTTCCATTCAAAGACAACTTGGCCTTCCTGCAATTCCCCCAGAATATTTTGAGTAATGGGAATACATTGGAAAAGGTACACATTTTTTTCCTCCGGGGGGTGGGGGGGACCACACACACACACACACACACACACGTTCAAAGGTGTAAATTCTGGTATGTTTGCTTTAAAAAAAAAAGCACACTTGCCCCGAAAACTCAAGGCTTCCTGGAATCTTTATTAAGAATTCAGATGTACTGAAGATAAATTTCTAAATACCTTCATTTCAACCAATACTATTAACAAGTAGAAAAAAAGGAACAGTGCATGTGTGTGTGTTCATAGGAACTATTTTTTTAAAAATTGTGGGGAAATGCAGTTGTACCTGGTAATCTGTGAAAACCTGAGATCAGATAGTTTATTGGTTCCTTTCAAATTGTTTGCACACTATGTGATATACGGCATCAGGTCTATGTTAACTCCAGAATGCTTAGAAATATTCAAAAATAAGTTACCACATGAAATCTCTTAAAAAGCATCCAAGGATCAGGTAACTCTTCCCAGATACCTACCCTGCCCAAGCTCTTGAAACCCCATCTTATTTGTAGGGAACACTTGGGTATAAGACATGATTTGTAGTTTCTTCTTCTATATTTTTATCTTATCCTACAGTGAATATCAATTACTTTCCTAATCAGGAAAAAACACATTAACTAAAAACTCATCTACGTGATTTGAGAATTACAGTTCATAAAGTATTTTTGGAGTGGATTTTTAAAGAAAGAGCCAAACGAGTTACAATCCATAATCAGAATTTCATAGCGTGAATGCCTGGAGACCTTTTTTCATGCTGATGTTTATAGGAGATTAAACTCTCAATTAGTTACAAATGTGGGGAAAGTGTGCAGTACAGGGGAGGGGCCTTCTGTGTAAGCGGGACCTAAAGCCAAATGTGGCAATTCGCTTCTTCCCTAAGCCTCTGTTCATTTGTTAAGTAGAGATGACAATAATTTTTACTTTTGCAGAGGTGTTACAAGGCTTACAGTAAGAGTCAGCGAATTGCACCCAATAACTAATAATGTATGAAAATCTGGGAAAATACTTTTCTTCTGTTCTTCCTTGTTTTAAATAACTATGATGGATTAGGCCATTTGTCTTCAAAAGACTCTGTTGGCCCATCGATTATCTCTCAATAAGTAGGCCCACAGTACTTCAGTATGATCATGGGAACAAATAAAACTTTTTAATCACTTTAAAGAAGTGATATTAGAAATCAGGTCTGTAGTTCCCATGGGGCCTGGGTAATGCCTGCAAGGAAGGCTCCTGGAGGACGGGTAAGCGTCAGGTTTTTCATCTATGTGCTGTTTACATAGTTCATACATTTACATCCCCTGCATGTGTCTATAAGTGTGTTACACTCTAATAAAAAGTGGAAACCCCAAAAAAAGAGAAAAGCAAAGGGATATCCCAGGAAATGTCACCTATATAGTCTTGAATGGACCTCATTCTTCTATTTTAATCTTTCTCACATTTTATATGCACATCAGAGGAGAAATCAAAATGAGTGCTTTAGAACACAAGTTTTTCAACTAAGATGGGGCATCAGACTGGTTTTGGAGTTATTTATTTTTAAGTAAACTTCAAGGGGCACCTTTTGAGGGGTTGATTGAACATCCAACTCTTAGTTTCAGCTCAAGTCATGATTTCAGAGTTGTGGGATCGAAGCCCCACCTTGGGCTCCATGCTGAGCAAGTAGTCCGCTTGAGATTCTCTTTCCCTAACCCCTCCCTCGGTACACACATGTGCTCTCTCACTCTCACTCTCTCTGTCAAGTAAGTAAATAAATCTTAAAAAAAAAAAAAAAGTAAACATCAAGATCTTCCAACCCCTAGAGACGATGATTCACTCGAGCTAGGAGTGGGGCCTGGGAATCTGTATTTTTAACTCCAAAATTAGGAATATTAGACTGCTCTCAGTCTAAAGCAGAGGGTCCTAAACTTTGCTGCATTTTGGAATCACCCACGGAGTTTAAAAAATACTGAGGGCTGGATTCCACCCTTAGAGGTCCTAATTTAATTATCTGGAAAGTAACTAGGGTATCCAGATTTTTTTTCTTGGCATCTACATTTTTAAAAGCTCCCCCCAGATGATTCCAATGTATTAGAACAACTATCTAAAACAGAGGGGAGGAACTTGGAAAGCTCTTCTAGGTGTTTATGAACAGTAGTGAAACATGAGGGGAAATCTCAGCACCATCTAATTGGTGGATGCCAAATCTGCCACCACTCCATCCACCATTTATTGTATGTTTCTATAATGAGTATGTATTTGTTTGTAGGGCATTAATATCCTGTCTGAGTCCTCCTCCTTTTAGCCTGTAAATTTCTAATGGCAGAGCGAGGGCAGGGTAACTGCTTGTACAGACAAAGAAGAACATCTTTTCAATGGACAATCACAAGAATGCAGAAATTGCTTTCTGCAGGTTTCCAGAGAAGCAGACACCAGCATTTCATATCCCACCTGCCCCTCTGTAGGAAAAGAAAATCCAAGAAACAAACTCTTCTTGGAGACCAAGAGGTTTCACAGAGATTAGCTTTAGACTGTCCCAAGTAAGGTGTGTATTCCAGGGTTCCATCCCTCTGCTGATGAAGAATGCTTCTATTTTGACTGGGAACTCAATGCTCCAGATGACTATGCTCCATGTTTATACAAATTCTTAACCCTTTTCCTCCTCTCCAATTCATGGGTCCTACCTTGTACTCAGTCTCTTCAAAAGACTGCTTCTTAGGGTGCCTGGTTAGGCATCTGTTAAGCATCTGACTCTTGGTTTCAGCTCAGATCATAATATAAGGGTGGTGAGATAAAGCCCTACATTGGACTCCATGCTCAGCACAGAGTCTGCTTTAGATTCTCCCTCTCCCTCTCCCTCTGCACCTCCCTCCATTCATACACTCTCTAAATAAATAAATAAAATCTTAGGGGGAAAAAAGACTCTGTGTCTCAGAAATGCCTTAGAATTTCCTTTACTATGCCCACGAGGTGGATCCAAGTGGGATTGGAAAGAGTAGGGCTCTTGTCATTTATCAAGAAAGTGGAAGTGGCCCTTGAATAAGCAAAAATTTAGAACCCAAATTTTAAGTCATTTCACCTATTCGAGAAATAGTTTAGCTAGAAGACTCTTTGGTGAGAGGTGGCAAAATCAGTTCTAATGTCTTACGTTGTTCTCATAAACTTAAGCAGAAAGCTTCTAAACAGCTATATTCAATGGCCACCCCTGAAAGAACCATGCTCCTCTGTCAGAAATGCCCTTCTCCATCCCTGATACCTTAGTACCCTCCTGTTCACCCTATGATCATTTCTGAAACCTTCCCTAGCTAGCCAGGAGTTGAGGATAAAGATTTGCTCTCTCCTTATATTGTTACAACACACTGTTCACATATTGATTATATGATGTGTCTCAATATATCATAAATATTTATCTTCTGGCGAAGCTCCTCTTTTAGACCTGGGCTCTTCTTAAAGGAGAAGGGAAACTTATTCAAATTCCCAGCCTCAGAACTTATTCTGAGGCCTTGGCACCTGGTAGGCATCACACCACCTAATTACAGAAGACGGTGTTTGGCGAATGAATTGCCCATCCTGACAGTGTGGCCATATTTATTAACAGAAGCTTTGGACAGTAAAGCTTCTAACTGAAGCTGACATTATCCTAAAATAGGAAGCCACATCAGTGCTGCCTTTTGACTCGATAAATGTCAGCTCTAATTCCATCCAAATAACTCCAGACTCCAACGGGGCCCTAATGGAAGATCAAAGAGGCTCTTAAGACCTGGTCCTTTTCTCCATTTCAAGTAGTTGGTTAATGCTACAGGTTAATTCTAAGCTCTCGACCCAAAGCTGGAATGACAATGGAGGCATATCTGACCTGTAATTCTGAGTGAAATAAAAAGACAATGGGGTTGGAGAGGTGAAGGTACAAAAGGGAAAACTAAGTGGTAAGTTAGGGTAGGAGGAGCGTATAACATTAGGTTAGAAAGAACAGAGATCATTAGCCTCTGCTGTCCAGTACTACAGCCATCAGCCATGGGTGGCTATTTAATTTAAATGCAAATTGATAAAAATAAAGCAAAATTAAATATGCATTTCCTCTGTCACACTAACCACATTTCAGGTACTCCATAGCCACACGTGGCTAATGGCTCCCACTTTGGACAGTACAGATATAGAGCATATATTATACAGATATTATCACAGTAAGTCCTATTAGACATCATTGAATAAATTCCACTGTTTTATAGCTGGGAAGCCTGACCGCTGGAGAAGGTTAGTAACTGCCACAGGCACACCGTAGACCCACGCCTGGGACCCAAATCCCAGGATCCCCAGGCTGGGCTTCCAACGCTCCATGCTGTGAGACTTGCCCACTTTCGCTCTCTAATTTGTGTGAGTCAAGGAAAATGAGGAAGGCTGGCAAATTGCCGTTGAAGTCAAGAGTACCAAGTCGCTGTTTGGTGCAGTTATACTAAAGCAAACGTACTGAAAGAAAATTTGTAAGTAAAAAGTTCAGGGATAGTAATTACCTAAAATGGAAAACTTCTGAACAGAACTTGTCTTGTTTTAAGTACACTTAAGGCACTAAGCTACGTGGTCTTAAAAAGCATCATCATTTAATCACTCAACTTAATATCAGGTCAGGAAGTTGCATGCTAATCAATAACTCTCGTGCACATACTTGTAGCTATTTAACTCCCCGCTTTTGTATAATAATTCCATTGTGTTGCCATAAAATATGACCTCCAAAAATTCATATTTGTATCTTCTAAGTATACATGATTGTGGTTACGGCTGTCACACATCACGCATTGACATAAATTATTTGGCTTTTCAAAATATTGCTTATATATGTTCAAATTTCTTTCTTATATCTCGAGCCAATTTCTGATAATATAGTAATGTGCCCTTGTATGCCCTCCTATAAGGAATAGTAGTTTTCTTTATACATTTAAATTGGGTTTCCAAGAATGAGAGTGATAAGTTTTCGGACTTGGGGCAACATTTAAAATAAGATTATGTGAGAAATTGGAGTTATTGTCATAGGTACAGGAACATTTTTTGGTCCTGGTTTTTCAGAAGGCTAACAGGGATTTTCTTGAATTTGCAGATGATTTATCTTCTTACTTTTGAGTGAGATCTCTATCTTGTTTCCTTTCAAGCCTTGGATGACCATGCTGAGAACTGGTCACTTATTAGAAAGCAAGGCACAGCTTGTGTGAAGGGGACATTTCGTCTCCAGTGGCTGGAGTTCCATGTCCATAGCGTTTGTGTCATTTGACCAGAAATGTGGGCCCTGCAGTGTGGTTGGATGATACTGGTGTGAGTGGCTTCAAATTCTACAGAAAGCTCAACAGTTTAGCGGATTTAACAACATGTCGCCACATTCTCCAGTCCATTCCGATATCGCAGTGTCTGGAAGTCATGATCCTCTTTTCAGAGCACCACAACGCAGTGATACAGGGCACTTTCAAAGGTAGCCAACCTAATCTGGGGTTAAATCATTAATATTTTATGCTTGATTCTGAAACACCCATGAGGAGTAGCATGTACAAAAAAACTATGAGAGAAACAAAAGAAAATTTTGCAAGTAAGAAGTTCTATCAAATGATATATTTTTCTTAGAAAATTAATAAAATTTGGTGTTTTTTAAATAAATTAAAATACTTAACATTGGCAAAACTTCCATTTGTGCACTGAAATGCCCTCTGTGTAATTTATGGGACATGGATATTTTATGTGGCCTGGGAACGCTGGCATAGATCAGGGAAAGGGTCAGGAAGCCAAGAGAACTGGCCCAAATTTGCAGCTAGATTCCTATGTTTATGGTATTCTGGTATTGTTTTGCCAGAGTGTACTTATAGTATTATTTACACAAAGTCGTAACACTTGTTACCCTTATGGTACTCCATGTGAAACGTCTTACAGCTATTATCTCACTCAGCTTTCACGAACCCTCTATGAGTTGGAACTATGTGATCCTATTGTACTGATAAGGAAAGAGGTCGAGAAAAGTGAAGCAAACTACCCAAGGTTGTACAGCTAATAAGTGATGGAGCTGCATTTGAACCCAGGACATCCTGACTTCAAAACTGCTACAAGATATTGCCTCTCAAAGAAAGGCCAAGGCTCCCCTTGGCTAAGCAGGCTCAGGACTTCTGGAAGAGATTGAGCTGCCTAGCCAGACACCCATGTTCCACAGCATTCTGTTGGTTTTCCTTCCCAGAGAGCAGTTGTAGTCTTTAGTCTATTTGTCATATACTCCCGATTCCTCTGTCCCCTGCTCTCACCTCTCCATCAAATTCCACAAAGGGAATAATTTAATGAATCTAAAATGAACATTTCACCAAAGTCCTTTTCCCAGAACTTCTGGAGAAATTCCAGCAAGCAGTTTTAAATCTTAGTGAAATGCATTTTGCAGGAATAGCTATCCTTTAACACAAGAGAGAGAGAAGCCTTCTGAAAGAACTGTGAAAATCAGAGCAAAGGTCTACAAAGTCTTCTGAAGAGTGGTTCAAGGGCCTCTAGTCTACTCCCTGTGTTCTGAATTTTTGGTTTATGGCTGATTTTGCAAATAGCTTCAAAGCAAGTTGCCCTCCTTCCTTTATTGATCTGTAGACCTAACATTTAATGATCCTGTTATAACTGAAGTTGAGATAAAGACACTGACTTTTTTTATCAACTAGATTTCTTGGCTAGCTGATATTTGCCAGGTGCCGTGCTGAGAACCAGCGGTTCGTGAATGAGGGCAAGAGGTTCCTGGCCCTGAGCAGGGGAGTTTACCCTCCAGCTGGGGAGAAGGGCAGAGAGCAAAGTGGAGTACTTACTGCAATATGTGGGGAACTCAGAGGAGGCAGCCAATATCTACATCTCATTTGGAGCCCTGTTTACATCCAAAATACAAGTCTCACAGTTATACACATCCCTAATGCCCCTGAAGGCTGAAAGGCATCATTTCTATAGAAACTGTGAACATGAAGCTCTTTAAAATGTGTTTTATTAAAAGTAATGCATGCTTATAGTAAAAAAAAAATTATAATAATGACATTGGGAAGTTCAGAAGTATATAAAATAAAATGTAAAATCCCCATCCCCATCTCCTAGACCTACTCCCTGCAGGTCACCATTAGTAAAATTTTTTCATCTGCCTTATCAAAAATTTTGTGTGCCCAGCATTTCTACTGCACACACACACATACACACAAATATATCTTTCACACAAACTGAATCCTATTCCTATATCACACTATGGCTTACTCTTTCTTTAAATAACAAAACTTTGATACTTTTCCATATCATTCCATATAACTGTATTTCACAGGGAACAGGTGTTATGCTTTTGTGTAAATATTGGAAACATACTCTAGCCCTTCTCATTCTTTTTAAGAGTCACATATTAGTCTGTAGTACAATTAATCTATTATAAACTATTTTATAAACTAAATTATAAATTTATTTATAAACTTATTTCTTGGGTCTTCTGCTGATGAACATTTACACAAGCCACTGTGAATACATCTATCTGGATGAAAGTGTCTGTGGAATAAATTCCAAGAGGTGGGGTTATAAGGTGAAGGGAAATGCTCATGGAATTTTGACACATATTGCCAAGATGCTGGACTGATTTGCACCTTATTGATGGTGTGTAAGAGAAGCACCATTTTCTTTCACATGAAATACAATAACCCGTGCATTCACAGAGTGCCTGAAGGAGTTTTGAAAGCAAGAAGTGTGCACCTCATATTTGAGACACATGTAAGCAGAGTCCTGTGTCATTTGTTAATGAGAGAAAAGGGCGGAGCCACAACACAAAATACCTCCACTTTCCAGAGTCCTTCTCCTAAAGTCCCTCAACTGCCCCGCCTTAGGAATTTAGTTTGTTTCCTTGAACTTTGGGTTCAGGTACAACTTGGCTTCTCATCTCCAGGTTTGGGAGGAAAAGGTAAACAGGAACCTATTTTGTGGATCTCTCTTAGTCAGGGAAGGTTCTCTGGAGGGAAGGTGTGATTATTTACTGGTGGCCAGGACAAGTGACCGCCCCATTCCCTGTCCTTACACAGTCCTGGGGAAGTCCTAAGACCAAGCTCAGTTTAAACCTGACCTGCCTTAATTGTTCCTCTTTGGTATGGAAATTTGTGGGAACAAGACGTGTGTTCAGTAACTTCACCTTTTCCCTACAGTCAGGTCAGTCAGAAAAATTTCAAGAATCATTTCAGGATCTTTTATTCCGCAGCTGGCAGAGCACAGAAAAATATGAGCCTCCAGGCCTGGATGACTGCTGTGGGATCTCCAAGTAAAGGGTTTCAAGGTTAGTCATTACCAGGCAGTTCAGCTGCTGTGACTGATTTGAACACCAGCCCAGGATCAAAAATTGCTAGAAAAATCAGGCTCCTCACGTGTCAGAAAGATCTTTTTTTTCAATTTCTTATTAATTAGGGTGTTCTAACCACTTAATTGCGCGTTGTATCTCCTGAGGCAGGAACTGAATTAAGTTGTCAGAAAATCACACCTTTAACAACTTTAAGTCCTTTGAGTATATCTATGGAGGAAATTTGATCCATAATAATTTTGTTTCAAAACGCTGAACATAGTTTTTGAAGTTTCTAGTGAACATGCCTAGGATATGATGCTGACTTGAAAGAACATTTTGTTTACAACATGACTCTGGTGTCAATTCAGACACTTCAGAAGGGCCCAGAACATGACACACAGCTCTTGGAGACTGCATGGCCCATGAAGAGAGAAACATGCATTGCATTTAATTAAAGTGAACTTGCTGGAAGATTTATTTCCCTTCCTTCATATCTAAAAAGAAATGTAACTAAGCACCAACTATTTTTCCCTCTGCCAGTGTTTTGGGGTTTATCTTGGCTCGTGTTTTCTCAGCTCAGACATTATGGAAAACTTATTGCCTTGCAGACACGTTTCTGGGCGGCTGAGGGAATGAAAAGGAAGCACAACTTAGTTGATTTCTTCTTTGCTAGGAAATAGTATCCAGAAAAATAAATACTATCTGCCACAGTTAAAAATCAAGAGGAAGAAGCTGAGCATTGCCTTTGAAAATAAGGACATTGTTTATGAAAAGCATCAAAGTTCTTTGATGGCGATGAAGAAATCTGTAGGTAAAATTGTAGAGATTTTAGATTCATCAGCATGCTAGGGAACAGCCCAGTACTCTGATTTTTTTGTCTATATATAGATAGAGAATTTTTAGTCATGCCAGTAAGTAAGGAAACTGATTTCAATTTCAGGGTATTTAAAAATATTTTAGAGGGATTTCATTTAAAAAAAAAAAAAAGGAATAGTCTTTATAGATGTTTTAACCTAGGCTACATTTAATACTCCTTAATCAAGAAACAGACTCCTGGAGATGATTAGGTTCTCTTTAAGTGCAATTATAATAAATAATCAAGTGGTATTTTCAATTTTGTTTTATTTCTGAAAGGCAAAATTGTATTTTAATCCTTAGCATTCTACCCCTAACTCCTCCTACCCCCCAACTCCTCCTACCCCCCAAAAAGATTGCTGAATGGACAGATATACCTGACACACTGGCTGTTTTACCTGGACAAAAATTAGAATGCAATTTCTTTGAAGTGAGAACCGTATAAAACTGCAATTCAAATAAGCAGGTTGTGGCACTGTTTTATGTTTCTACATAAATAGAATGTGTATCTAAAGCACACAAACTTTTGTTTGTATTTGCTAAGAATTTAGAACTTTGTGCCAAGCCATCAACCACACAGTTTATGAAATAGCTCTCTCAATGTGACGTTGCGTACCTGGAGCTCTCTTTGGCATTTTAAACTCTGTGTGCTTGATTTCTTTAAAAATTCTTTAGTCTTCATAGGCTAGTAAGCAGCAGCAATAAAGCCCTTGTTTGTGCACTTGCCAGCCCTCCCATTTGGCCAGTAAGCCTCTGGCTTGAAATCCCGTACTGGGCTCTGGTCCATTTTTCGTGAGTCTCCTCTCCCCTCCCTCTTCTTAGCCAGCACTCTGGACGACAGTCAGAAATCAGAAGGGCTTTATTTCCTTAAGCAAGTCACTTCTTTCACCGTTTCTGGCATTGCTTTGGTGCAGTGGCTTTAAACGGATGACCACAGTCCCCAGTAAAAAATACATTTTATGTAACTCCCAAGCCTACGAGTGGTGTGTGTCCACAAACTCAAACAGAAGTTCCACAAAACAATCCTTGCTCTTAGTAAGTACAGCCAACTCCTTCCAGTCAATTTTATTTCATTTTTTAAAAGATGCTTCTTGCTGCCTACTAAATTGATTTCACAACCCACTAATGGATTGGGACCCATAGTTTGAGAAACACTGCTTTAGTGTACTTGATTCAGCCCGAGAATTTTAAGTTTGGCAGTCAATCACACGCTTGCTTATATCGGCAGAAAAGGCAGGGCTATTCATTGCTAGGAACATGGTGAAAACCTCCTTTGGCAGCTTTCAGAAGACGTTTTTAATAGCAGTAGAATAAACAGGTATTAAGTTTATTAGTGGAAGACTGTCTCAGCCAGAAAATAGGAAGGGGTTAAAAAATGGCTGTCACACAAGACAGACAGAATCCCACAGACTCTGGTTCTAGAACTTTGCTTCCAAGTACAGCTCTCAGCTGATTAAAAATAATGGTTTCACTTACTTGTGGTGCATAAAGGGTAATATAGAAGACAGTAGAAAAAGGAAAGTAAATGGGAAGTAGGGTAATTCAGGGAGAGAAACGAAACATGAGAGACTTTGGACACAGAAACAAACTGAGGGACTTGGAGGGAGGGGGTGGAGGGATGGGAGAGCCTGGTGGTGGGTACTGAGGGCACCTATTGCATGGAGCACTGGGTGTGGGGCATGGGCAATGAATCCTGGAACACTGAAAAAAATAAAATAAATTTAAAGTCAAAAAAAATAAAATAAATTAATTAATTAAATTAATTAAAAAACAAAAAAGAGGGCTGGCCTGTTTTCCAGGTCGTAAGGAAGGGAGGTATTTCAGATGCAGGCAGTGGGGGCAAACTCGGATGGAGAAAGGCTGGCTCTGTGATGGTTGATCGTTCCTCCTTTCCTGTTGGGACCAGGACCCGTGTCTTCTCTGGGCTCGCCACCACTCGCTGTCTTCAGCCACCTCCTGGCCTTCCAACAGCCTCCCTTTTACCACCTTGAGCCACAACTTGTTCTGCTTTGACCACTTGGGTGAAAACTTGTTTTCTAGATTTGGGACAAACTAAAAGCTGTTCTTGAAACCTGAAGGAAATAGTCTACCAGGTGTTTCTGGTCCCACAGTGTAATCCTATACCAGATCAGAATCCTATTCCATTCCATCTCAGAGCTGTAGCTTCTGGGAAAACTGTTGAGTGTAGAGATGATCTGGGATATGCACCGTTCATTCTGTTTGGCAGTTTTCACTAGTTATGTGAGTAAATGTTCCTTTCTCTTCCTGGTCTCAGGCTATCGATGTGTCCTCTTTATGCTTATGCTGAAATGGGATAGGAATTTATCAGATGACAACTGAAAGTGGGCCAGATCTAAGCAGTCCAGGAGCCTATATTTTTATTGTTTCCCTACCATGCCACAGCAAGTTTAATTTTCCAGGTGCCACCGCAGGTGTTTGGCCTCCATGCCTCCATACTTTCCCCACACCATTCAGAAAGCATTTTTATTTATTTTTTATTTTTTTAAAGATTTTATTTATTTGGCAGAGTGAAACACAGCCAGAGAGGGAACACAAGCAGGGGGAGAGAGAGAGAAGCAGACTTCCCGCCGAGCAGGAAGCCCGATGTGGGACTCGATCCCAGGTCTCCGGGATCATGACCTGAGCCAAAGGCAGTCGCTTAACCAACTGAGCCACCCAGGCTCCCCCAGAAAGCATTTTTAAAATCCATCAAGAGATATTTCTGAAGGTAAAGATTCTTGGGCATTCTCAAGGATTCTTTTTTTAATTCTTTTTTAAAATTTATTTTATTTTTATTTTTTCAATGTTCCGAGATTCATTGTTTATGCCCCACACCCTGTGCTCCATGCAATACGTGCCCTCAATACCCACCACCAGGCTTACCCCTCCCTCTACCCCCTCCCCTCTAAGAACTTCAGTTTGTTTCTGAACCCAAAGTCACTCATGTTTCATCTCCCTCCCCAAATTACCCTACTTCCCATTTCCTTTTCTCCTCCTACTGTCCTCCATATTACTCCTTATGCTCCACAAGTAAGTGAAACCATATGATACTTGACTTTCTCTGCTTGGCTCATTTCACTCAGATAATCTTCTCCAATCCAGTCCATGTTGCTACAAAAGTTGGCTATTCATCCTTTCTGATGGAGGCATAATATTCCATTGTATATATGAACCATATCTTCTTTATCCATTCATCCGTTTTAGCACATCTTGGCTCTTTCCACAGTTTGGCGATTGTGGCCATTGCTGCAATGAACATTGGGGTACATATGGCCCATCTTTTCACTACATCTGTATCTTTGGGGTAAATACCCAGTAGTGCAATTGCAGGGTCATAATAGCTCTATTTTTAATTTTTTTAAGGAATCTCCACACTGTTTTCCAAAGGGGCTGCACCAATTTGCATTCCCACCAACAGTGTAAGAGGGTTCCCCTTTCTCCACAGCCTCTCCAATACTCGTTGTTTCCTGTCTTGTTAATTTTGGCCATTCTGACTGGTGTAAGGTGGTATCTCAGTGTGGTTTTGATTTGAATTTCCCTGATAGCTAGTGATGACGAGCATTTTTTCATGTGTCTGTTAGTCATTTGTATGTCTTCTATGGAGAAGTGGCTCTTCATGTCTCCTGCCCATTTTTTGATGATTTTTATTTGGGTTGTTGAGTTTGAGAAGTTCTTTATAGATTTTGGATGTCAGCCCTTTGTCTGTAGTGTCATTTGCAAATATCCTCTCCCATTCCATGAGTTACCTCTTTGTTTTGTTGACTGTTTACTTTGCTGTGCAGAAGCTTTTTATTTTGATGAAGTCCCAAAAGTTCATTTTCGCTTTTGTCTCCTTTACTAGCCTATGTTCTAATCTAGGATTTTGATGCATTCCTGCCTCATGTTGAGGTCTTTCATCCATTTCGAGTTTATCTTTGTGTGTGGCATAAGAGAATGGTCTAGTTTCATTCTTCTATACATAGCTGCCCAATTTTCCCAGCACCATTTATTGAAGAGACTTTTTTCCACTGGATATTTTTTCCTGCTTTGTCGAAGATGATTGACCATAGATTTTGTGGGTCCATATTTGGTCTCTCCACTCTATTCCATTGGTCTATTTGTCTGTTTTTGTGCCAGTACCATGCTCTCTTGGTGATCACAGCTTTGTAATAAAGCTTGAAATCAGGTAACATGATGCCCCCAGCCTTGTTTTTCTTTTTCAACATTTTCTTAGCAATTCAGGGTCTTTTTGGTTCCATATAAATTTTAGGATTGTTTGTTCCAGTGCTTTGAAAAATATTGGTGGAATTTTGATCAGGGTGGCATTGAAAGTATAGATTGCTCTGGGCAGTATAGACATTTTAACAATGTGTATTCTTTCGATCCATGAGCATGGAATGCTTTTCCATCTTTTTCTGTCTTCTTCAATTTCTTTTATGATTCCTTTGTAGTTCCTCGAGTATAGATCCTTAACGTTTTTGGTTAGTTTTATTCCTAGGTATTTTATGGTTTTGGGTGCTATAGTAAACAGAATCGATTCTCTGATTTCCCTTTCTATATTTTCATTGTTAGTGTATAAGAATACAACTGATTTCTGTGCATTGATTTTGTATCTTGTCACATTACTGAATTGTTGTATGAGTTCTAGTAGTTTGGGGGTAGAGTCTTTTGGGTTTTCCATATAGAGTAACATGCCATCTGTGAAGAGAGAGAGTTTGACTTCTTCTTTGCCAATTTGAATACCTTTTATTTCTTTTTCTTGTCCGATTGCTGGTGCTAGGACTTCCAACAGTACGTTGAACAGTAGTGGTGAGAGTGGACATCCTTGTCTTGTTCCTGATCTCAGTGGGAAGGTAGGCTGTCAGTTTTTCCCCGTTGAGAATGATATTCACTGCGCGTTTTTTGTAGATAGATTTTATGAGGTTGAGGAATGTTCCCTCTATCCCTATACTTTAAAGCATTTTAATCAGGAACGGGTACTGTATTTCGTCAAATGCTTTTTCTGCATCAATTGAGAGGACTATGTGGTTCTTCTCTCTTCTCTTATTGATTTGTCCTATCATGTTGATTGATTTGTGAATGTTGAACCATCCTTGCATCCCAGGGATAAATCCCACCTGGTCGTGGTGGATAATCTTTTTAATGTACTGTTGGATCCTATTAGCAAGGATCTTGTTAAGAATCTTGGCCTCCATATTCATCAGGGATATTGGTCAGAAGTTCTCCTTTTTGATGGGGTCTTTGTCTGGTTTGAGGATCAAAGTAATACTGGCTTCACAGAAAGAGTCTAGAAATTTTTCTTCTGTTTCTATTTCTTGAAACAGCTTCAGGAGATGAGGTATTATTTCTTCTTTGAATGTTTGGTAGAATTCCCCAGGGAATCCATCAGGTCCTGGGCTCTTGTTTTTTGGGAGGTTTTTGATCACTGCTTCAATCTCATTACTAGATATTGGCCTATTCAGCTTGTCAGTTTCTTCCTGTTTCAGTCTTAGAAGTTTATAGGTTTCCAGGAATGCATCCATATCTTTTAGGTTGTTTAACTTATTGGCATATAACTGTTGGTAGTAATTTCTGATGATTGTTTCTATTTCCTTGGTGTTAATTGTGATCTCTCCCCTTTCTTTCATAATTTTATTAATTTGGATCCTCTCCCTTTCTTTTGGATTAGTTTGGCCAATAGTTTGTCAACCTTATTAATTCTTTCAAAGAACCAGCTTCTAGTTTCATTGATATGTTCTACTGTATCTGTAGTTTCTAATTCGTTGATCTCTTCTCTGATCTTAATTATTTCGTGTCTTGTGTGTGGATTTGGCTTAATTTGTTGCTGATTTTCCAATTCTTTAAGGTGTAATGAGAGTTGGTGTATTTAGGATTTTTCAATTTATTTGAGTGAGGCTTGGATGGCTATGTATTTCCCCCTTAGGGCTGCCTTTGTCATATCCCATAGGTTTTGGATAGATGAATCTTCATTCTCATTGGTTTCCATGCTCAAGGATTCTGAACAAAGCCAGGACATCTCCCCCACTGAAGGTTAGTTTTCTTCTCTCTTTCAAATTGAGCAGAAAGAGCCAGAAGAGTAAGCAGTAGGGTAGTGAAAGCCCTGAGGATAACTCTCCTTTCACCTGCAAACAGGAGACTCTAGAAGGCATGCTGCCCTACCACTGATTTTCTGCTTCTCTAAGCTAGGAAACCACTCTTGGCCTGCATTGTTCATAGAATGGGTGTGTCCATCAAGTAAGATAATACAGGTGAAAATACTACAACAAACGTAAAGTCCAAAGGCTGTGTTCTTTTCTGTTTCCCATCAGTACAGACCGATAACGCGGGGAGGAAGGTGATATTTTTAAGTCCCCTTCACTCTAGGAGTTTAGTTTTTATGGATAAAGTGCAGGACTTATATCTGAATAAAAGAGGGGCTTAAATCAAAGGCAACTGGTAGGAGGATCTAACCGGGGGGTGTTCAGGGGTAAAAGAAAGAATATGAGAAGAAAATTGGTCCGAGGTATATTTGCAGGTTACTGTGTATTCCAGGAACTCTCTGGAAGAGCTGGATTTGTACCACACGTGCTGGGTCTTTAAAGGACTGCTTGAGGACCCTGTGTCTCATGAACATTGAACATTAGTCATTGGAATTTATGCAACTTCAACCTCCGTTAGACTTGATCTTCAACTTCTTAACTTACAGGAACATACTGAAGTTGAAAGTGAGAAGGGCCATTTAAACCCCATTCTTGCATCCCTCCTGGTTCTGCATCCCATCCCACCCTGGTTAGTGTGGGAAATGTAGAATTTTTGCTTCCTCACAGAAATGTGGTTGTTTACCAGAGAAATGAAGGTCAAGAAGAGGTGTGAAGAATGGTGTTTACACGGGAAGAGAGAGACGTTGCAATGAAGAAGTTGTGTCTCAATATAAAATTTCCATTTCTTCCAGTCACACCATGATCTTAAATCTTGAAACTGTTCTGGTTTCAACATGAGTAAACAAAGCTGCCAGTGAAATGCCTTGAGCTTGACATGAGTGAGCTCAGCCTCACAGCAGATTCATGTTCTTCAGCTTATGATCTAGCTGTTTGTCCAAATGCAGGCTTTTGAGATGTTTAAAGGAGAGGAAGCCATTTGCATTAAGTCAGCCACACACAAAATTTCTCCCTTGCCTCTTAGCTAGTGATGGCAACAGGGTTGAGCTGTGAAGAAATATGGCATGTCTGGGATTTCTTTCTTTCATTGTGTGTGTAAGCATCTTATTGAATCATGCTGAAAAAATAGTATTAAAAATGCTTTTTTAAGAAAGTTTCTATTTTATAAAAGTGTGTTGGTATTGGTGAAGCTTAGGCTGTTGATAAAGACTTGTAAATGAGAAGAGACATGTCTTAGCTTGGGCTGTTATAACAAAATACCACAGACTGGGTGACTAAAACAACAGAAATTTATTTCTCACAGTTCTAGAAGCTGGGAAGTCCAACATCAAGGTGCCAGCAGATTTGATGTCTGGGGATGGCCTTCTTCCTGGTTTGCAAATGGCTGTGTTCACATGGCCATTCCTTGGATGCACGGGGACATCTTATAAAGACACTAATCCCATCATGAGGGTCCCACAGTTAGATCTTCAATATATGAATTTGGGGGGAACACAAACCTTTATCCCATAACAAGGTATAACCTTAAAAGTGAACATTAAAAAATTCTGAAAAGCTTCTAACTTCAATAGTCAGTGTAATGTAAAATTACTTTTACTCTTGGTAAATTATAGGTGATAATTTAGCAATAGCAGAAGTACAGTTTTCTGGGGCATGTTAGTTCCACTTGAGACCTAGGAAATAATCAGGAACTTAAGGTTATAAGGTCTTCTGGGAAGGAAATAAAATATATGTGGCATGAGAAATTGCTTTTATAGCTTATGAGGTGAGAAAAGTAATAAACAAGCACCTTTCAGTCAGAACAGCCTGGTTGTTTATGACCGTGGTCCCATCTGGCCATCTGATAAAGCTTATAGACTCTTTCCCAGAATACTGCTTTTAAATGTATGAAATAAAAGACATGGGATTACAGAGGAAACTAATTATACTGAAATATATTTTCATCCCTGGATCTATAGGGGACTATGGTCCATGGACCACAGATTAAGAACCCCACATACTTAAAGTCCAGGAGATTGGTAAAAAGGAGCAATAAGGTCAACGGAATCAAAAGAATTTTCAGTGTGTTACAATCACTGCTTCACAAGACAATGTAGGGATGAAGTACAAAGTAGCCTAAAGAGCCCATCACAATGCTTGAGAGCTCTTGAGAGCAGCAAACCTGGAACTGCAGAATCTATAACCTCTTTCTTGTATGAAGCTTCCAGATGTTTTCCAGTATTAGAAGTGTCACATTTGGGGCCACCTAAGTGGTTCAGTCAGTCGAGCTTCTGCTTTCAGCCCAGGTCATGATCCCAGGTCCTGGGATGGAGCCCTGCATTGTGCTCCTTGCTGAGTGGGGGGGTCTTCCTCTCCTTCTTCCCTCTGCTGCCTCTCTGTCTACTTGTGTGTTCTCTCTCTCTCTCTCTCTCTCTCTCTCTCTCTCTCTCTCAGAATAAATTAGTAGAATCCTTTATAAAAAATAGAAGTGTTGAATTTTCTCTCAGACAAGTCCACAGTTTCACTCTTCCTATTATGACTATTTCCAGTTCTCTACTTAAAGAACCAAGATACCCTTCAACTTATGTCCTGTGAAAACTGAAGGTTTAAATGTAAATGGTGTGATGTACAGGTACCTAGGTCATGCCTATTCATTTAGTGAGCTGTTCTGAGCACAGTCCACAGCGGGGGCTCTGCTGATTTTGGGAACTATAGATGGTTTGAGATGAGGTTCCTGCCCACAAGGAGTTAAGAGTCTGGAGGTGTGAGAGTCTGCTAAAAAGACACTTTCAATGCAATGGTACAACTGACATTTTAAAACTTGTTCTCAGATGCTGTGACTTCAGTGGAGGGTTGTAATATAATATGCCCTCCTTTTCCTTAATTCTGGGTTGTTTCTAAGTGAAAAATACAATGCATTTTTGTACATCATATATTGCACACAGTAAAATATTGTGCTGCTGATTCAAGAAGCAAAAATGGGCTTTTTCAGGGGATACTGATCAGGGCTCAAATGCTAAGTCTTCCAGTTCTCTGCCTTTGGACAAGATAGACTCAGACTTTGCTAATAGAATGAACTCTGCTTGATTTTTTTTATACATTACACAAGCTCTCTTAGTAAATCTTAGCAGTTTTAACAGTGCTCAAATTATTTCTCATTTCTCTTTTCCAGTTTTTTAAAGTATATTTCATGCCTGCTTCTGTTCTGAAACGGAGATTAGCAAGACACCATAATAGTTTTTATATACTTCATACAGTTTATCAAATAAAAATACAATGAATTAGTAAGAGATGGAATAAGTGTATTGCAAGGCATTATGAGTCTTTTCTATGTTGTGCCCTGGAAGTCTGGTCTCTTTAATTTTTCTTCCTATCTTCTATGTTCCAACATCATTATGGATTCTTTTAAGTGGTCTTAAATCCCTAAATTCCTCTTAAGATGAGAATAATGGAATGCGACTTCTGCCTATTTGGAAGGAAAAATCAAGCTTAACAAAAATATATCCATGCATGGTACAAAAATCATGGGATAATTATTGGCAACCTTGAGAACATTGATTATTTGGCAAATGCCAAAATATTGATTGATTGTAACAAACTTGAATTCTAAAGAAAGTGGCAGTGATTCTTTATATCTGGAAGTTAAATGTGACATTACTTCTGGCCAAGAAAGCCATTGAAGAAAAAGACATCCAGAAGGCAGCAGCTGAAATCTGGGGCAGCACATTGACAGCTTCCTTTTAAAATTTTATGATTAGTTTAATTCTACACATGTCTATAATAAACGGGGCCTTGTTGGTAAATGACATAAATATAACCTTGGTAACTTTCCACTCAAATCTGTATAAGTGAAAGAAGTTTACATTACTCTGAGATTTCAAGTTTGAAAATGAATATAGAGGTTATATAGACCAGCAGTTCTCAGAGGGGAGCCCCCAAACCAGCAGCATCAGCATTACCTGGGAACTTAAAGATACAAATTCTTGTTTCTTACCCCACACCTACTGAATCAAAAATTCTGGGATGGGGACCCAGCAGTGTGGGTTTTAACAACTCTCCAAGTGATCTCAACTACGGGTTGAGAATCACTGGTTTCCCCTGGCACTCTCAACATTTTGATCTAGATCATTCTTTGTGGTGGGGGTTCTCCTGTGTTATTATGCGATGTTTAGCAGCACCTCTACCCACCAGATGCCAGCAGCTCCCCTCCCCAATCACAACAACAAAAAATGTCTCCAGACATTACCAAATATCCCTTTGGGTGGCGGGGGACAAACCTGTTTTTTGCTGAGAACCCCTGCTCTCGACTACCCTCCAAGCCTACAGGAGTCTCCTTTACGGTGTCCCTGACTGATGCTTCTACTACAGGTGTGAGTTCTTTTCCTTCTTCCATGGCTTCGAAGCCATGGAACTCATAAAGTCACCCTGCCCCAAAATATAATTACTAAAGACTTAAACATTTTAAATGTAGAGTATCTATATAATTTTTATAAATGACATATAATTTAACATATAAGAAATGGGAATGAGTTTATTTTAATATTTTATCTATTAATGAGAGAGAGAACATGAGCAGGGGGAGAGGCAGAGGGAGAAACAGACTCACTGCTGAGCAGGGAGCCCGATGCGGGCCTCCATCCCAGGACTCTGGGATCATGACCTGAGCCGAAGACAGATGCTTAACTGACTGAGCCACCTAGGCAACACAAGAATGAATTTTTTTCAAGTGTGCTTGATTACTGATCTTTCTTCAGAGCTTTATTTCAGCATCGTATCATTCAGGCTTCCCAGAGCACACACTGCCCCCTCCCCATCCTACCCACCAGACCTGGATCCATTCACATGTTCTCTGTACGTTTACTCCATCCATTAATTAGCGTTTGGCTCCTTACTTCTATACTCTAAATCATCTAATCTTACCCATCTTGTCCTTAATCCTATTCATCATGTTCTAGGCACTGTGCTAAGTGTTTTTCAGTTCGTTTCTCATAATACCACCATTAAGGCAGGTCCTATCTTTATTCCATTCACGGAAAAGAAAATTGAGATTTACTGAGCTGGTTACTTTGTTCTGGGTCAAAAAGCTGAGAAATGATGGAGCTGGATTTGAACCAAGGGAGACCTTGCTCTCAGGCTGTTAATCAGGGCACTATTTTGAGTACTTAAATGTCTAGCAAATGCGTTCACACTTTAAGGCAGGGTGAATGAATGAAAAACTGACTTGATTATTTAAAGCTAATGATGAAAGCTTTCAGATGAATTACCCAAACATTCATTCATCAGCCTATTGTACAGTATGAATGCAGGTGCACCTCGTTTCCTTGCATCCCACTTTACCGCACTTGGCAGATCCTGTGTGTTTTATGAGCTGAAAGTTCAGGACTTCCATGCAGGAAGCCACTGCAAATGTGATGGAAATAGCAACAGAACTAGAATTAGAAGTGGAACCTGAAGATGGGACTGAATTGCCTCGATCTCATGATAAACTTGAACAGGAGAGGAGTTGCTTCTTACAAATGAACAAAGGAAGTGGTTTCTTGAGATGGAAACTACTCCTGGTGAAGATGCTGGGAAGTGTGCTGAAATGATAACAGAGGATTTAAAATAGCACATCACCTTAGTTGATAAGGCAGCAGCAGGGTTTGCGAGGCTTCACTCCAATTTTGAGAAGAAGTTCTGCTGTGGGTAAAATGCTCTTAAACAGCATCACAAGCTACAGAGAGATCATTTATGCAAAAGTCACTGGATGTGGCAAACTTCATTCTTATTTTACGAAATTGCTGCAGTCCCTAACTTTCAGTGACTGCCACCCTGGTCAGCAGCCATCAACATGGAAGCAAGACCCTCCACCAGCAGAAAGATCATGACTCACTGGGAGCTCAGATGATAGTTAGCATTTTTTAGCAATAAAGTATTTTTAATTCAGATATGTACTGTGGTTTTTTAGATGATAATGCTATTGCACACCTAATAGACTGTGGAATAGTGTAAACATAATTGTTATATGCATTGGGACACCCCCCCAAAAATGGACTCTCCTTACTGTGATATTCACTTTGTTGCCTGGATCTGGGACCAAACCCATAATATCTCTGAGGCATGCCTGTATCAATTATCATACGCTAACCGGCAACATTTGGGAGAATGGTTTTCAAACTGCCCCAAACAGTTACTACTTGGAGAAGTATATACAATAAAGACAGTTGGATTTGTTGGCCTTCAGTCTATGAGTATGATAGTAGCTCAACTAAGAAGGCTGTCTAGAAGAGCATGAAAAGGAGGTTAACAAAGGAAATAGAAGAATAGAGTTCCCAGGCTGTTTTCGTCTCCCGCAGCCCCAGAACATTTCAGTTCCTGCGGAAGTGGCAGTTTAGGGACAAGTGCAAAGTCCATTGATGTGTCTAAGTCCAGTAGTTATTCAGCCTCTGATATCCATTAGGTCACCTGGAGAGAGCATTTTCAAAATGTAGAGGGTTACAGGGGGTCTAGCGGGACCTAGTGAATTGGAGGCTTAAAGGCCACAGCCTGGTCTTTTGAGTTGTGTTTTAAAGTCCCCGGGTGGTTCGGCTGCACACCAAAGGTCGAGAGCCAATGTCATTGTCTTCTCCCAGGCAGTCCCCAAAGTCCTCAAAAGGGGAGGCCCACAACAGTCATTCACAGAGTTAGGTTGCTCTCAAAAACACACACTTCCATCCTACTCAAGACAGAGCCAAATGAAAAATAAATAAATAAATAAATAAATAAATAAATAAATAAATAAATAAATAAAAAGACAGAGCCAAATGAGAAATACAAACAGGGCCCCCAAAACAGTGTGACATGATGGGATCCATAAAATAAGGCTCTTGGAAGCATTGGCAATTTCTTTTCCCGTGAATTCTTCCTCTTCATAACAGAAAGGATCAGACAGGGAAATTTTCAGCTGCAAAGGTGCCTGTAACAGCAGGCTGGACTTTGGACATAGAACAGTGTTTTTAAAAGCCAGAAGTGTCCTCAGACATGATCTATGTCAGCTCCTTCATTCATAGACGAAGAAAGAGAGATCAGTGGTTGTGCTCGATTTTCAAAGTTTCATAAAATTAGGAGTAATTATTAACACTCTGGGCAAACTGCCAGAGTGGTTTTTAACATAATGTTTAAATTAAACTTTAGCTGTCCACAGCTATCCCATAGCATTTTATTTATCTTTACCTGAACTTAAAATGACTGTCACATGTTGCTTTCTATATTCCTTTTCCAAAAACACATTTATGTTTGTCGCAAAACTCAAGATGCAAACTTCTTGTTTCTGAAATATTTGGAAGAGGAAAGTGCAGGCTGGAAACCAAGTGCCAGAAAGGTGCTGAGCGAAGTAGAGGACCATACTTGGAAGGAACTCATATGCTCTTGTAAGAGTATCACTTAGACTCCTTGAGTCTTTGTTTACAAATCCATACATAAACAGCACGTTATGTGACAGCGGAAAAACAGAGTGCTTTGACCTGAAAGTCAAGCTGGTGCTAAAAGTCAGGTTGACATTACTGGAGTTGAAGCTCCTTTAGTCTTCAAAGAAGTTCCCGCCACAATCTGCTGGAAGTGGAGATCCTTTCTGCTGGCTAAAAAGCAGAATTTGGAGATGTTCTTCTCCAGGATTCTCATACTGTAAGTTGTAAAAGTAGTGAGCATGAAATGAATTAAGTGGGTCATATCCAACATATTTTCATGTAAAACAGTGGATTGGGATAGAAGCTGCATAAGAAATCTTTCATTGGAAGGTTAGGTAGTGTTTCATGAAACTTGGCTTGGGGTGTGTGGCAGGGCAGGAGTGTCGCAATGCAAATTATACTCATATAGATCATCCAGTCCAATACCTTTACATTACAGATAGGAAAAAAGTGAGACCGAAAGAAGTTAGGTGTTTCCGGGTAGCTCAATCCATTAAGCGTCTGCCTTCAACTGAGGTTCCTGGAATTGAGACCTGCATTGGGCTCCCTGCTCAGCGGGGAGTCTGCTTCTGCCTCTCCCACCTCCCCACCCAGGCGCTTGCCTGGTCTCTCTCTCTCTCTCTCAAATAAATAACATCTTTAAAAAATAAATAAATAAAAGTAAATTAAATAAATACATAAGAGGTTAAGTGACTTGCCCAAAGTTGCACTCCTATTTAATAACAATTGAGAAAATTAAATTTTAAAAAACCAGCTCTGTCCTTTAAAAATCCAGTTGTTCCCAAAATCTGAGTAATGATTCTACAAACAATGACACAAATTTTCCTTAGAAGAAAACCCCAGAGCATGCTGGGGGAACAATAGCATCTGTTCCCATAGGATATTAGAAGAGTAATCATTTTATTAAACTCAATAAATTGGGCTGGGTGTCAAGTGCTTTGGAGGAATTACATCATTTCATTCTCCCACAGTAACGTAGGTGCTCCGCTCTCACAGACGAGTAAACAGGCAGTCGCTCCACCAAGGGAAGAAGCTGCCTTGGGAGTCCGGAGCCCACGCTTACTTGCTTAGTTTTTCTCTTTCTCTTCAAATGACAAATGGATGGATAGCTAAAGAAAAAATAGACTGATGCCCAAATTCTAACATATAAACATTTATTTAGAGGTTAGCTATTATACTTTATAAGGCCTAGCCAAACAAAGAATATAAAAACCTTCTCTCTAAGAGAAAAATAATTGGAAAAGCAAACAGACAATGTTTGAGTGGAAACTTTGCTGCCAGCATAGTTTTCTGTCAGGCTTAGTGATTCTTAAAATTGAATTAACCAATAACCACTAACTAGGACAGCAACAATCTGGCATTTTTTCAGTAAGCAAAATATGATGAATTCTTGCTTCACTTTCTCTAGGCAGGTACCTTGTGACTATTGACTGCTATATGTGTCACAATTAGGATATAAATGTTTGTGACTGTGATAGCTAATCATAGAAGAGAAATAGACAAATTGAAAAGAAAGAATGAGAGGAAAAGAAAATATAGAGAAGGAATGAGTCATCAAAACTGATCATTAACAAAGGCCTTATAGGTTATTTATGCATACATTCATTCATTCCCCATTTCTTGAGATAATTTTTTGGAAGAAGATGATATTATGAATGTATGTAGCTCACAAAGAAAGATAACACAAATGAATCCATAGAAACTTCAAAGAAGCTGACACTAATTTTCTTCCTAGTTAACCTTAAGTTTTTATCCCTTTGGTTTTGCTCTGAACGTTGTATAATGTAAGTCCATATAAACAGTATTTCAACATAGTACATACCATTTACCATCAGATGCAGAGAATTAGAGATTGGGAAAAGTTAGTTTTCCACAGACTCAGTTGTTGAATGGAAATAAAAATAACTTGGGCTGCCCTCTCCCAGTCACTCTTAGGAAAGCACTGCTTGAGATTATAGGGCAAAGAAGAATGATAATCTAATCCATCCCTGCCTGCCAGCCAGTCCTTATACTCTCATAGTCAAAGACACCATTGCCACACAACGTGTGATCCTGTGACCAGCAGCATCAGCATTCCCCGGGAGCTTGCAAGAGAGGCGAATCTCAGAGTCCACTCCAAACTGCCTGAATCAAAGTTTGCATTTATGAAGATGCCCAGGGGATTCGAGTGCATGTTAAAGCTTGAGAAGCAGTGGGCTATACCTTATAAGGGAAAAGAAACCCAGGGTTACACTGGAGCAGTTGAGATCAAAGTATAACCACAACCACCCAAGTGGGAAAAATTCAAGACGTGATTTGACTATCATTGTGGAATACATGAAATACTTGGAAGGAGGTTGGTGATTGATCTTTTCAATTCATAACAAAAGGAAATTTAAATTGTCTTGGGAGAGATGAAGGTTAACAATCAGATAGAAAGAAACCTAAAATGCTTTCTATCTGATCCATTTCAAAGATAGGAGCATGGGTTAGATCCCATGTTTTTGTTTTTTGTTTGTTTGTTTGTTTGTTTGTTTGAAACATTTTATTTATTTGACAGAGGGAAACACAGCCAGAGAGGGAACACAAGCAGGGGGAGTGAGAGAGGGAGAAGCAGGCTTCCTGCCGAGCAGGGAGCCCGATGTGGGACTCGATCCCGGGTCTCCAGGATCATGACCTGAGCTGAAGGCAGTCGCTTAACCAACTGAGCCACCCAGGCGCCCCGTGATCCCATGTTTTTTGGTGGGCCAAGGGATAGTGCTTGGTCAGTGACCTCTTATTTATAACCAATGGTACCAGGTTTATTTATTTGTTCATTGTTTGTTTTTTCCTTCATTTACAGTGGTAATAGAATACTTACTTTGAAAAGAAATTGATTTCAGATTTTTAAGTAGGTCAATTTAAAGAACTATAATAACTAAATAATAGGGCAGATGTACTGAGGGTAGACTATGACCAGAAAGAGGGCTTGCTAGACTAGGTCAGCATCACCCAGAATTTCACCTTTCACAGTTGAGTATTATGCTTAAAAAGAAACAGAGAACTGCCAGCTTTTCTATTTTGCCAAATAAAGATATTTGAAACAGAACAAAAAACATTTACTCCCTACTATCACCAAATAAAAGATAGAATATTTTCATACCCTTAAAAGCAAGAAAGACAATAGCAAAAAGAAGAGATTGGCCTTCCCAGGAAAATATGGTTGTCAAACTTACGAAGTCATATACATGTAAGTCAACAGTCCCTTATAAAATCCTTGTTAGACAGGTCCCTGAATTCAGATTTTTTGAAGTGTATGAGGTTCTAGAATGTATGAAAGTAGTATTATAGCATCTGAGGGAACATCCCATACCATATGAAGCACAATAATATTTCTGCAGAAAAATATTCACACTATAGATAAATATATATAAACATAAACATTCACACTAAGTTGAATCAGTAAATACAGAACACCCATATGAATTCAGGTCACTTTTTACCACCAAATAAGCTATGAAAAAACTTTTAGTTTCTGACAGTTTTAGATTTTGAAATTACAAATAAGGAGTTATAGACATATATAGTATTGTCCTTTTTCTTCTCATTTTGCTGTGGAGCAGGAAGCATTGTAATCACTGATGGGAATGATGACACCTGGAGTGTGTTTTTGGCCTCAATCATATAATTTCTTCATTTATTCTCCACTTAGAAGCATAGCCCTGTGGTGATGAGATATGTTAATTCAAGTCTACTTGAGTGTTATTGAAGAGATTTCTAAATGGTGACCTGCTAGAACGTGCTCTATGGGCAGAGATGTCTGCTTTGTTCACTGATATATCCCAAGCCCTTAAGAGGGCCTAACACCTTATAGGTGCTCGGTGTTTGTTAAATCAATGAAAGATTTGCAAGTCATCAACCCAAGCAAATACTAAAACTATCACTGACAGCTCATGGATTTGAGTTGAATTATGGTGTTGTGACTATGTGTTCAATTCAGAGCAATCTGCTACATATTTCTACAAAAAAAAAATGTATATGTGAGTTCTTCCCACTGGTTCTTCAGTTGTAAACAGAATTTGAATAAGAAAGTTCTAGATAATGATGTCATATATTGAATCATCTGAAACTCCTGAGTCAACAGAAATAAGCATTTGGTACTGATGGTTATTTTTTAAAGACAGAATATTTCATTTTTTTAAGACAGAATATTTCTCTTTTTTTGCTATTTTGGATCCAGATGGTCAAAAAATAAGTAAGAGGTCAATGAACTTTAATAGGAAAAAAGACCATGAATACAGTAAAATATTCAGTGGAAATAAAATAATTCAGTCAAATAAAATACAGTGAAATTTTAAACATAAATTGCTTAGCAACCAAGGATCTGAATTGATTTTCATGATCGCAACAAAATATGACTACAGCTGGACGAAATGTGATGGCAAAAGGAAACTAGTGTAACTTCAATAAAGGAAGTTAAATTGGTTCTCTTCCCTTGACTCATATGGGTATGGTTTTGATAAGTGTGATTAAATGAGCAAAACTCCTTTGCCAGGAAAAAAATTATCCCCAACTAAAAGAAAGGCAATATCTTCTAAGTAAAGACAGCATGTTAGCACATCATAAATTATTGGCACTCTTTTTCAGAACAAAGACAAAATCCTGCAAGCATGTACCAACTACAGTGTGGTGAAATTTTAAATGGCTCATGATGCCATCCATCCAAAGATTATAGAGCTCAATTTTTAGTGAGTAGCCATTACCTTCAAAACATAACAACCCTTTGACCATTGTAATCATAATGGCTCTCACTTAATGAGTGTTTACTACTTGTCAGGCACTGTACAATAAACACGACTCATCTCACACACTTTGGTGTCACAGACCCTCACTGCCATTTTAGAATTGAGGGAATTGGAATTCAGAAAGTTTCAATGAATTTCTAAGTTTTTACCCTAGTAAGTGGCAAAATGAGGCTTCTAATCCAGACCCATCATACCCATATATCACCCATATGCCACTCTGCCTCCCTCCCGCCACACTAGTCACGTGAAATGCTAAATCTCTATGACCTCTGATGTAAAGGTAACTGACACTCAATAGCAAACATTTCCAATTACTGTAATTTATTTTCTTCTGTTGAGTGTTTCCGTCTTTTGCTTCTGCTTATGACAATAAATGCATCCAGAAAGTCAAGAGCAGTTCATCTCAGCTAATTGTCTTTTCAACTTGCCATGACTTTCTTACCTTTATTAAAATGGCTCATTCTGAAATAGATTTGTGGGATTCTAACTTTCTAATTAATTGTTTTCTTGTACTGTGTCATGGCTTATATAATGAAACCTTTTAGTTTTGCCAGTCACCACCAGAAAAGAATTACCAAATTCCTATTTTACAAAACCTCAGTTAAGTAGAGATTCCACATATGAACAAACCAAAGTAAGAAAATACTACCATAGGAGTCAAGTGTAATTAAAACCACAAATCATCAATTCATTTATTTAACAAATGCATTGAGTACCCTGGTGCATGTGAGAAATTGGTGGAGGTGCTTTGGGGAATCTAAAATCCAATTTAATAAGGAGACGCTGAGTCTTTCAAGTGAAAGGAGGCTTTAAAATATCCTGTTAAGGCTGATGTTTGAGATAAGACTAAATGCAAGGAATTATTACATATTGTCTGTGGTGGCTTTCACATCATAATGGCAGATCTGAATAATGGTCACAGGGACTGTATGGTCTGCAGAGCCTGAAATATTTACTATGTGACCCTTTATAGAAAAGGTTGTCAAGCTCTAATTTAGCGCACCCTAAATACAAACATCTAAAGCACATTACTAGCTAAAGTACATAGGAAGAATAATTTGTCTCTAATCATAACTATATAAGTACATGAAATACTTTTCTAATAAATAAGATTTAATAGCTCATAAATACTATCTGCTTCCAAGGTATCTGTCCTTGTTTGCATCTAAAAGCTAAGTATCCTTTAAGATATTGTTCATAGAAGAAAAAAAAAGATATTGTTCATGGAACAAGAGGATCACTTCCACAGAAATCCTTTGATAAACTTACTTAGCAGAAGGAAAGCAATAGAGACCAGAATGTAAGAGATGAAAAGGACGCAAATACAAAAGAAATAAGGAGGAGTATTAAGAGAGAAGACATAAGATAAGAAATGTAAAAACAGCAAAGTTTATCAATTCAAGAATTATACTACAAACATTTTTAAGTTTTTTTAATATTGAACAAAGAGCATTGATGCCAGCAAGGCCGGCTCTGGGGACCTGGAGGGGGTTCCACAGGAGGGTCCTTAGCTTCTCATGGGATGGAAATAAAACAAAAGCCAGCAAAAAGTAGAGCAGAGTTTACTAAAGATACAGAGACAGCAGATACCGGTGGGGTGTGTGGAGGCTCAGAAAAGAAAGGAAAATGATCTAGTCTTTGTTCAGGGTCTGGGGAGTTTTATTGAGTGGGGTGGTTTGGCATACCTGTCCTCCCAGGCAGCCAGGAACTGGTTAGAACAAGGACCAGAGCTCAGGTTAGACCTTGGAGCCAAGGGCCCTTGGTATCAGGGTGGTCTGGAATAGGCATATGATAGCTTCGTCTGGTCATTCTCACCTGGTCCTTCCTTAGGTGTGATCTATTCTAGAGAAATCATTAATTCCTTGTCCTTTCTGAGGCAGACATAAGGTATTTGATTACAAGTCATGTGTAGGGGCGACTGGGAGGCTCAGTCGTTAAGCGTCTGCCTTCAGCTCCAGGTTATGATCCCAGAGTCCCCAGATCGAGCCCCGCATCAGGCTTCCTGCACGGTGGGAAGCCTGCTTCTTCCTCTCTCAATCCCACTGCTTGTCTTCCCTCTCTAGCTGTATCTTTCTCTTTTAAATAAAAAAAAAAAATGCATTGATAAGGCATGTGTAAAGTGGAGTGAGGGTGCAGGTCCTTGTAAGAATAAAGGCAGGAAAAGGAGGAAAAAGTAGATTTTTATCACACTTTTCCTCTGTCAGCATTGCTTCTGGTAGTAGAAACTACTAGGGTCAGCCAACATGGAAACTCTTCATCACAAAACTCTCAATGCACTAAATAAACTGTAACAAAAAATTGTTAATGTACAGCAGATACTAGCACACCACTGAGGAAGTTAGTAGGTACCGAAGTAGCAGAAAATTCACTAGAATCTATCGCATAACAATAAAGATATGGAAAAATATATGAAAGACTGGGAGATACAGTTAATAGAATAACAAGGTCCAACATAGATAGAACTGAAGTTTCTGAAGGAACAAGCCAAGGTAAACAGATGGTCAAGGGACAATTTTCAAAATGATAAGCACAGTTAATTTTTCTAAATCAGTTTAGAAGCATAATTAAATCCTTAGCAGGATAGGTAAGAGTGAATCCATGCCTAGAAACATTGTGGAAAACAGCCAAAATGAGGATAAAATCTTGAAAGCAACTGGAGGTAAGACTCAGAATAACCATCTAAAAAGGAAAAAAAAAAAAGACTAGGGATTGTTCCTTCAGTCCAAAGATGTATGATCTGCAATATTGTGTTGTTCTCAAGATGGGGACTCTGCACTCCTAGTGGTCTAGGAGATGATTGGAGTTGGGCCCAGAATGATTATAGGGAGAAGAGGAGGAGACATTGACATGAACTCAACTCTCAGTTCATTTCCAGATTGATTAGACCCAGGCCAAAGCTGTGTTTCATTGGAGGACCTTGGAATTAGGAATCTGTTAGATTCCTAACTGTGTAATGCCTCGACTCCAGAAAGAATAAAATAATGGACTTCTTTAAAAAAAAAAAAAAAAGATTTTATTTATTTGAGAGAGAGCACCAGCAGGAAGGAGCAGGAAGAAAGAATCTGAAGCAGACTCCACATGGAGTGTAGAGCCCAACACAGGGCTCCGTCCCATGATCTCGAGATCAGGACCTTAGCCGAAGCCAGGAGTCGGACACTTGATCTACTGACTCACCCAGGCGCCCCTGAACTTTTTTTTTTACTTTAAACTATTTGCTTATTTATATGAGCATGTTTATTTGGTATAGTTGGCACACAGTGTTACTTTAGTTTCACATGTACAGCATAGTGATTTAGCTTCTGTGTGCCATGCTGCCCTCACCATGAGTGCAGCTACTGCCCATCACCTTACAACACTATTACTTTTTGAAGAAAAATGGCTAAAAAATTTGTCATAAGAATCTGGACCATGAGATGCGCTGCCTGCTATGCTTTGTACCCCACGATGATTTTAAGCTTCGGTCAGCTTTCTCCAGCACCACTAGTTGGACAATACAAGGTGCCCAGGGCCCTGTGCTTCATCTCTATTTGGACTCCCCCATTTCTTTTCATAACATTTTGACAGGTAGCTTTCACAATAATATCTGCCCGTGGCTCATTTTAGCTCATAAAATGCAAACAGGTTTTATGCTTCTTCTAGCTCTAACTGCCACACCCCACTTAAAAATGACTCCCATTTTCTCTTTTTGACTTAGGGAGTTGGCCAACAGAATCCTTTGGCTTCTTCAGAATTTATATGGGCTGTGTAGCGTCAGAACTTCCGGGGTGCAGAGTATCATAGTACCTTCTCCCCTGTGGTTCCATTTTCCCTCCGTCCCTTCTCTCTCTTGTTGATTTAGTCTGGGTCCAATGGGCCCTGCTTAGTATCTGCTCCTTGATCATTTGCACTGTATCTGTGCTTCAGACTTACCTGTTATGATCACCTTTCCTTTTCTTGGTGACCCTTTATGTCCCCGCTGCGCACAGCTCCAACCTTGTTATTCTGGGTCTTCCTAGAATCATGCCTCTTTGAGCATTGGCTTAATGGAAGCATATCTTCATGCGCATCTCTCTCAGAGGCAACTCCTCATTCTGTCAGTGAGAGGGGAAATCTAACAAGCAGATTACAGCCTAGCAAGACAGTGCTTGCGCTCCATACAAGGGTATTCTCTGCTGAGTACGGACAAACGTCCGGTAGCTAAGGAGCTCACTGTGTGTTCTCCTCCTTCTCCCAAGGACTCCCTCCATCTGGACCAGCTACGGGCTGTGTTCCTCCTCACATTTTATTCTAAACATTTCTTTGCAACATTAGATGAAAACTCATGCTTTTAAGAACCAAAGACTGTTAAAGAAGGAAAGAAATTAAGAAATAACTTAATCGAGCTTCTACATTTTACAAAGGGAATCAAAAGGCCAAAGAGAAAAAGAACCCCCGGCTGACTGAGGATGAAATCAGAGGCTAGAATTCACCTGTGCCAACTCCTAGTCCAGTGCAATTTCTCAGAACACCAATTTAAGTCTCCTTGTCCTGAGTACTTGACCCATCGGTAGCTACTACTTCAGTTCCTTTGCAGATGCTTGCAAGAATTGCATGGATGCTAACAATGTTTTACTAAGCCCCAGCTGGAAGGACTGGGAAGTATCTCATTTCTAGCCAGCTTGAGTAATGGCATTATACATAGATGCTCATAATGTTAGCACCCAAGACTGAAGATTCATTTGATTAAATGGCAACCTGGATCCCTTTGCATTGTGTTATTTTGATAATTAGATATGATTTCCAGCTCATCTCTGACCTGACACTTGTATTTCGTTTTTAACACGAGTCAGACAATGAGTAATTCATTGTAGTTTTGCCGAGCAAACTATGCCTGTAGCTCATTAAAATGTGTTTACAGTTTAATAAAATTTTACTCCATTCAGTAATAAACCTGGTTAAGTGTCTGGCATGTCGTGCATGCCTTTAATGACCTGTTTGCTTTTCAGAGATGTGAAGCAAGAGAAATTATTAAAAACAAAGATGCAAGACAGACTTAGTTGCAGTTTAAAATTTTTGCCATTTTCAACAAAGCCATCTGTTACCTTCCATGTTTCCAAAATATAAAATGCTGATCTATATGATCACATTTTAAAAAATATTTCTTTTCCATTTCCCAATCTACGTAAATACCACCCATTTATAAGAAGTCAAATGGCATTGTTTAATTCTTCAATGCTCAAATATATTTGATGTTGCAAGAAAGAAAGACAAATTAATAGTTTAGGGAGAAGACAATACAGAAAGAGCCAAATAATGAAGGATCAAAATGATACTTATATAAATCATAAAGATATATAACAAAAATAAAAAATTTTAGTCTTAATTTCTTACCAATAATGTGGACATCTCTCAAGTTATTCATCAAGGCAAATAAACTAGAGATGGAACAGAACTGATATTGTACCCTTAACCAGAAATAATTTAAATACACATATACATTTTGCTTTTTTTATATTTTTCTTAGTTTTAATATATTATGTTTTTGCCTCATTTCCTCTGCTTAAATTCATATATGCTCGTTTTAATAAGTCTTGGGAACTTCTACCTTTGTTGAATAAGGGGCAATGCTGACTCTTCCCTGGAGATAACTTTAGTGAATTATGAAGACTTTATTTTTTTTATAAAGATTTTATTTATTTATTTGACAGAGAGAAACACAGCTAGAGAGGGAACACAAGCAGAGGGACTGAGAGAGGGAGAAGCAGGCTTCCTGCCGAGCAGGGAGCCCGATGTGGGGCTCGATCCCGGGTCTCCGGGATCATGACCTGAGCCGAAGGCAGTCGCTTAACCAACTGAGCCACCCAGGCACCCCGAATTATGAAGACTTTAATCCTTACCCCAGATGCACATGTTTCTGTCACCTGACTTGAAATCAACAACATTCATGCAGCAAGAAGGCGGCATCTCACGCTTACAGAAAAGTGATGAAGACAGCGTGTCTGTCATGAAGCAACATATCGATAGTGTTACAATTCCGTGTCCTTCTGTGGAACTAAGTCACTCCCACACACTGTATAATTTCCCGAGCAGATGGCCATGTCAGCTAGGATGGCTAACAGTGGCCGCTTCACGATTAGAATTTACGTAACAATGCTAGTGCAACGGTGTGTAAGAAATGATTCCATTTTCCTTTTACAGTATTGTTTTTATCAAATATAATGATGTATATTGTATAATAGTTTACTTATACGGCAAAATATAGCATTTCCTATAAAAATTTATATGTAAGCAAAAAATAAGAAATAAAGCAAACTATAAAACCAGGTTCGACGATCCAAAAATAACTAGCACTATCATTTTGGAGAACATTTTTTCTAGATCATTTCTCCATGCATGAATGCACAATAGGAGAAAAGGACAATAGACAGATATGTAGAAATAGCTTTCTACATATGGAATCACATTATAAGTCCTACTTTTAAAATAAGCATTAAATTTAATGTTACCCAAATTTATCTGAAGAGAACCTGATAAATTGCTGAATTTTGGTTAAATGTCTCTTCACCCAAGGGATATTAGATTTCAAAAGATTCCTATACATTTAAAGAATTTTTTTAACAAGGTCATTCCTTTTTATTTATTGTTTTAATTTTAAACAGAATTAGTTAGCTACAACAGTTTAAAAAACACAACTATGTTTCTTTCCACCTCAACCCCTCCCATCCTTGCAGCTTCTGTGGGTTATATTATTTTTACTTTGTCAAGTGGATTACACGTGGATCTACCTTCACAAATTGTCCAGTCATGCTCTGCAGGTAAAGTGTGGTGCTCACCTACAGCCCTTTTTCCTGGACTTCTCTATGCTATTCTCATGCTTGGCTGAATACATTGTCAAGTTTATTTTCAGATTTGTTTTTCTAGAGTCACTCTGGGGTGCTTTAATTTCCTGAGTCCCCCCCACATCTTTCAGAATTCATGTCCCTTACATCTCATTGATGTTGGCTGGGTCCATTAATTTTCCTCAGTACTTCGTAAATAATTGCCTCATTGTCCCTAAGGTTGAACATCATTGCAGAGAAATCGTAGGCTAGTCAAAATTATTGCCTTTCTAGGGAATAGAAAGAAATAGAAGAAAAGAAGAAAGAAACAGAAATAGAATTTTTTTTCTTCTTAGTTGACTAAAAAATGATTTTCTTAACCTTTAAGCCCATGACTTAACAAAATATGGCTAGTGGTACAACATTCTTTATCAGTTTGTGTTTGGTTTGTTTAGCTTCCCCCCCCCCACCCCGGAACATTGCAAGTCACTCTGATCTGCAGTTTGAAGTCTTTTTTCATTTCAGGAAAATTTCCAAATTCTATTCTTTTTCTGTTTCATTTCTCTTCTCTGGAAACACCAATTATCCCTATGTTCTATTGTCTTTGTTCTCTGCCTCTATCCACTTATCTAAATAAACTGTCTCTTCTCTCTCCACTATTTTATGAAGTCTTTCTTCTTGTCATTATTTTAGTTTTATACCCTTGCTGTTTCAATATTTTTATTTATCTCATGGTGCCATTTTGGTTCTCTGTTTGTTCTCTTAGCTCTGTCATCTCTCTTTTAATTAGTCTTTCATAAATTTGTTTTAGTATCTTGTTTAATCTCTTACAAATTGAGTACTTAAAGAAAATTTTTTTGTATGTCACGAGCTTTATCTTCCTCACAGACTAAACTATTCTCTCTCCCTTTCTCCATCTATTTCTATGTCTCTATCTCCCTCCCTCCTTCTATAGGAGGGCATATCTTTGTTCATGCTTGATGGAGAAGCTCTACCTAGACCTTGTTTTACTCTAGTAGAGTGTAGGTGAATTTTTCTTGACATTTTTCCTGTGTCATCTCAAAATTCTTTGTCTTCCTTTCTGAGTACAGTTTGTGGGATAGCTGTTGACTTCCAACCTTTGTTTGATTGTTTGTTTGTGAGAGAGAGCACGAGAAGGGGAAAGGACAAACGGAGAGAGGGAAGCAGGCACCCTATTAAGCAGGGATCCAGAGGCGGGCCTCGATCCCAGGACCCTAATGACTTGTTTTGCTCCTAGCAGTACATTATGAACACTTAACATAGTCTTAAGTATTCTTTAAAAAAAAGATTTTGATCATTTGGATGCATGCTGATAAATTCTAATAGTTCCCTATTGTTGCACATTTATGCTATTTATAATTTTATTAATATTAATGCCAGGGTGAAAGCTTTATACATATAAATCTTTGGATGTATTTCCTTTAAAACATTTTAGTACTAATTATAAATCTTGGTTATTATTATTATACAATGCTATAGAGAGATAAAGAGAAATCCTGTAACAGATTAACTCTTTGGACATAAAATTTTTAATAAATTTAGTTGGATGTGTCAAAGTACTTTTGCCTCATAAATTCAAGGTTTAAAATCATGTGAATTCTGATGAACTATTTAATTCATGTTCTAAATTCATTTCTAATGCTTCTAAATTAGAAGCATTTTCTAAAATATTTTCAAAAAGTATCACTTTACAGCCTTGATCAGTGCCCTCTGGCTTTTTCTACAGAGTTCAGAGTAGCATAATGATTCAGCACACAAACTCTGGGGTCAGAAAGACCTGGAATCTACTCCAGTTGTGTCACTTAAATTATCTGATCCTCTCCACACTACTCCCTCTTCACCTCCTTCTTTATGTTACAATGACACTGACCTTCTTTCTGTCTCTCAAGCAGGCCAAGATCTTACCTAACTTGGCTCTTGTTGTTCCTTCAAATGTAACACTCTTGGCCCAGGATACTCATGGCTGACCCTTTCTCCTTCAAGGGTTCATTCCCTGCCCAGCTAATGTTCTCATTAACTTTCCCCTCAAGTCATTTTCTGTTTCATTACTCTGTTTTATTTTCTTCAAACTTACATACATACATACATACTTTCTTCTCATTACTTAAAAAGTATCTTAATAGTGGCTCTAAAAATAATAATGATTATGATGATGATGATGATGATGATAATAATAATAATAATAGCTCTGATTAATGTTATTATTAGCTTACCTCAGTACCCATAATTCTCTTCCACCCACCCACAACTCTGGTGCCATTCTGCTGGGAGGGTGACTGCCCTCTTGTGGACTTTTAGGATAATTCTTCTAGAGGCACAAAGACTAGTTTCATTTTTTCCAAGCACAGACTTACTGTTTTCTGGGTTCTTCAACTGTCAAATCCTTGAGACTTACTGATTTTCAGGTAGCTGATGAAATGTTTAATCTATCTCAAACAGGAATGACCTAAAATGTGAGATCACCTTGTTTGTAATAATAGTTGTCTCTAAGTTCATGAGTGTTTTCTCAATACCAACCAATGTGCTAAGAATTTTTATATATTTTCTCATTAAGCGTAAGCATTGTCCACTAAGAAAACGAGGCGATAATTTGAGACATATTAGGAAAGCTTTCCTGAACTTCTAAATAAAGCTGATTCTCTATGTCTAAGTTTGTGTGCGACTTTTCGGGAGAGAAAAATGAAAAGATAGAATATAGGGGGCTTTGCCGGCACCAAAACGACCTGAATTCTTGACTCAACTCTGACCCTAACTATTGTGTGTCATTTACAGATTTATTTGCCTTTTCTAGATTTTAGTTTCCCCAAATGTAAAGTGAAGTTACGAGTCCTTCCAAGTAGGAAATGATTTTAGGAAGACCCAGAATCTAATTATTCTCAGCCAGTGCCAGGGTGAGACAGAAACATCATTTCTTCCTCCTTCCTGAGATTAGTGGCTCCACAATCCCAAGAACTAAGACATCATTTTGGATAGTGACATGGTACTTGTGTGTGTGTAACTGCCAGTTAATGCTGGAAAAGCTCTCGTTTTGAAATAGAGTTACGTGTTTAAAGCTTCTAGAGGTAATCCTTAACTTATGAATAAGAGATAATGTGATTAACTATGTATTAACGTAATTATCTATGTCTGTATTTAATTCAACAGAAAATTATTCTGTAAATATTTATTGAGTAGCCACTCTGCCCTCGTGCTGGTTTGGAGGAAATATCAGCAAAAGATGTAACTGTTACCCCAATCCTCATGAAATCTACTATCCAGTGTATCATGAAGTCATCCCCAGGGTCAATCTCAAAAATAACTGGGAAGTAAGATGCCAAAATTTAAATGCTAAGAAATTGGATATATTTGTTACATTATGCACATTGATGGTATCAAAATATAGATAGTAAAGCATCTGCTTTGAGTCTGACAAGTTTGCTTTCAACCTCTTATTAGCTGTGTGATCTTGAGGAAACTACCTTACCTCTCGGCACATCTGTCCCCTCACTTGATAAACAGAGATAATGCTCCCTAATTTGCAGTGGTTTTGTAAGGATTAAATAAGATAATGTGTGCAAAGAGTCTGGCATACATGCTCACTATACGACAGCTGCTGAGTGAAACAGAACAGGAAGAGAGAAAGGAAAATTGGAAGTAGTCCAGGAGACAAGTTGAGATTGGCAGACTGCCAAAAAATGGCAAAGTTTCTTAATGTTGTTGTATATAAATGGCTGGAAATCATAAAAAAGCTGAAGAGTAATATCATTTTCTATTACATTCGAAGCTTAAAATGGGATGTTCTGTCCCTCTATATTCTACTAATTAATATCCATTGTCTTACAGGTCTGAGCCCAGATACTGTAAAAAAAAATGTTCATTGTTAACCCACCTTCAAAATTGCCTAACGACAGATTTGCAAAAAAATAAATTCTACCAAGAAAAATGTCAAAACACTGCTATGTGCCCGGTACTGTTGCAGGCACTGCAGATAGGGCAATGAACAAGAGATTCAATGATTTGAGGTATCATGGGTTACCTTGACTAGGACAATCCTATCCTCATGGTATTTACAATCTAGTGGGGGAGAAATAAGTAATAAGGGACATTTAGAAGTAAATCAGGTAGTAAAAGTGAAGGCTGTATGGAGAGAAAGAAGGAAAGAGGAGTGAGGGGTATAACTTCAAATAAATGGTTAAGGAAAATATTGAAAATGTAACATTTGAGCAAAGACTTGAAAAAAGTGGGGGTAAGATCTTTAAGAATATAATATCTGGGGGAGCGATTTTCCAGGAGGAGTGTATTCAAAGGTCTGAGGCAGGAGCAAGGCTGGTATGTCTGAGAAACAGCAAGGAAGTTGGTTAACCTGGAGTGCAGGAAGTGAGGAGGAACGGCAGATGAGACTGGCGAACCTTGGTTACCCAGAGTGTGGTAGGAAACGACTGTAGGGTTTCTGCAGAGGGGCACAATGGACTGACATAATCTAACCAATTAATGTGACATGATTTATGTTTTAAAAAGATCACCTCTGGCTGCTTTTTGAAAATTAAATATTGGGGACAGGGTAAAAGCAGGAAGACCAGGCTACTGCAATGATCCAGTTCAGAGATGATGACCGTAACTATGGAGGAGAGAAGAATCTAAATCATTTAGAATCATCATTTATGGTGATGAAAAAGACAAAGGGTACAACAAACAAGTTTGCTTGAGGTAATTTTGGGGGGTCATGGGAAAGGTCTATGATCTAGTTTCAGACTTTGCAAGTTTGAGATGTCTATTAGTGTACACAATTAGCTATGCAAAGAGGTCTGAGCTGTAAATAGACATTTAAGGCCTATCAGCATATGGAGGATATTTAAAGCCATGACACAGAACAAGATTACCAAGGGAGTGAGACAGATAAAGAAAAGAAGATGTCCAAGGAATGAGTTCTGGGAGCATCTCAACGGGTAGAGGAAAATGTACCAGAAAAGAGTTAAAGGAAAAATCAAGAAAATGTCTTATCCCAGAGAGCCGTAGAAGAAAGTGTTTCAAAGAGGAGCTGTATCAAATGCTGTGTCCAATGCTACTGGTAGATCAAATAAAATGGGACTTGCAAACTGACCAGAGGATTTAGTGATTTGAGGTATCATGGGTTACCTTGACTAGGACAATTTTGTGGGAGTGATAGGGGCCAAGGCTGACTAGAGAAAAGAGCAGAGAGGAATTGGAATCAGGGAGTGCAGACAGCTGTTTGCTACAAAAAGAAGCAGAGAAATGGGAGGGAAGGTGAAGAGTAAATCAGGGTCCAAATATATATATATATATATTTTTTAAATAGCAATAGGTTTTTAGTCAATGGGTTAACCCAAAAAGGAAGGGACAAGTGATGAGGCAAGATAGAAGAAGGAGAACTGCTGGAGAATGTCCCTGAGTGGAAGGACCAGGGATGGAATGCACAAGCAGAGAGATGGACCCTAGTTAGGAGGATAGCACAGCATCTACTGCAGTGGTCCCCAAAATGTGATCCTAGGCCCATAGTATCAGCATCACTTGAAAGTTACTAGAAATGCAAATTCCCAGGCCCTTCTCCAGACTTTTTGATTCAGAAACTTCAGGGTTGAGGCCAAGTAATCTTTTTTTAACAAGCCCTCCTCCTGATTCTGATGCACAGTGAAGTCTGAGAGCCACTAGTCTATACTAACAGAATATATGGGTACAGATGATGGTCAGGAAGTAGATAGGGCCCCTGGGAGCATGGGAAATGCTCTCTAATTGCTTTGGTTTTCTCAGAGACATAGGAAGAGGGGACATTAGCTAAGAGGGAGGATTAGGGAGAAGTTGTTGGAGATTTGAGGGAATGGGAAAAGTTTGAAATGGTGTTGTCTAGGAGACTGGGAGAGTGTACAATCCAAGACATAGAGTCTGTGTCTGGGAACATTAAGTGCTCATGTGAGGCTCATGGTCATGTGTCTATGCTGAGACGGTCAATTTGATTGTGTCTTTTCTCCAGCCATGTCCACCTGGAGTTGGTAAGATACAGGAGAAATCTACAAGAGGAATAAATGAATAGAATGACTAATATAAGTAGGAGCTTTAGAGCTGAACATTGCTTTCTAGCATGGAAATTGTACTATTTCCTAAAGACCAACACACCTGTTATTCTTGACATCCAAAGTCCACCTATGAGCAACTTGGTGAAAGAGTCCTATCTGCAATCTTGCCATCACCCCACAGTGGATGAGTCTTAGGTGCGCCATGTGGCAAGGCCTGCCCGACTAGTCGGGTGCCAACCTGGTCAGAGCAACGTGCGCACCCACAGAGTGCCCAGAAAGAACTGCTTCTGCATTTACTCCCCTGTGCACCATAGTTTCCTTTTTTGAACAAAATTACTATTTTTAAAAATGTTGCCAGTCATGGACGACCACATATTGTATGATCCTATTTACGTGAAATGTCCAGAACAGGCAAATCCATACAGACAGACGGTAGATTAGTGGTTGATTGGAGCAGGGAGAATGGGGAGACAGGGCAGTGACAGAGAGAGGGTAAGATGTTTCTTTTTGAGGTGATGAAATTGTTCTGGAATTGACTATGATGATAATTGCATGTATCTGTAAATATCCTATAATCCATTGAAGTGTATCCTTTATATGGGTAAATTGTGTGGTTAGGAGTTACATCTCAGGAAAGCTGTTCAAAAAAAACCTTGCTTAATTAACTTAATTACCTATTTCTATGGATGGGCATCAAAGATTGTTAATGAAAATTAACCAAATCATTTAAACCTATAATCTAATCCTTTTGCACCTATCTTTAAACAAATAGAAGAGCTTCCTTTAAATGCTGAGAACTTTCTAATATATATATATATATATTTTAAATCCCATCTCTTAGTTTCTGATATGGAAAGTAACTTCCAGGAGTTAAGCTACTTTTCCTTCTTTAAAAAAAAAAAAAAAAAAAGGAAAGTAAGAGGGAACACCAGTTCCCACTCTGTAGTGCTTTATTGTAAAAAACTTGGACTCAGGGTCACCTGGGTGGCTCAGTCATTAAGTGTCTGCCTTCAGCTCAGGTCATGATCCCAGAGTCCTGAGATCGAGCCCCACATTGGGCTCCCCACTCAGTGGGAAGCCTGCTTCTCCCTCTCTCACTCCCCAACTTGTGTTCCCTCTCTAGCTATGTTACTCTCTGTCAAATAAATAAATAAAATCTCTTTTTAAAAAAGAACAAAAACAAAAAGTTGGACTCAAAGCTGCCATTAATTCTACTTTTCAAGGCTAGATCCTCTCTGATATATCAAAACAAATGCTCTGGGAGTCTTAGAGTGATACAGATCTCTTTCATTTCTAAATGGCATATGCAGCTAAGAAAAAAGGTCATTGCTGTCTTCCATCAGCTTCATGGCTAAACATGAACGGTGTTCTTTGTTTGCATTATCCTTTTTGCTCTAAGCTTAGGGACATACACTCATTTTTATACCATCATTGAAATGTGCAACTTGCTCCTGTTTTAAAGCATGCTGGTGATAATTTACCTCATGTTCCTAGTGATTTAAAGTGATTCCATGGGGCGCCTGGGTGTCTCAGTCAGTTGAGCATCAGACTCTTGATTTCAGCTCAAGTCATGATCTCAGGACAGTGAGATTGAGCTCCAGCTCTGCACTCAGCAGGGAGTCTGCTTGAGATTCTCTCCATCCCTCTCCCTCCATCCCGCCCCCTGCTCTCACACACTCTTGCTAAATAATTTTTTTAATCTTTAAAAAAAACATTTAAAATAATAAATAATTAAAATGACTCTTTAACCATTCACCTTGACCAATTCATCTTTGTATAAAAAGAGTCCTAAGACCACAGTCTTGTCTTTCATTATCTGAAAATAAATTCAGAGAGCAACTGCTCATTCACCCTCTATTTTTTGACAGATATTCATGGAAGTTAATGGATACTCATTGAGTAGCATAGGACTCTGCAGTCAGAGCATGAAGGAAGCATCAGGAGGCCAAGTTAGCTTTTCTGGCTCTATGACCTTGGGCAAGCCATTTAATTTTCCATTTCTACATCACAAAATAAGAAGCTGGATCAAGCATCTCCAGAGTTCTTGCTAATGCTAACCTCTAGAAAAGACTGTGAACAGAGAGGTGAAAAGCTGGGGCCCCAGAGTCAGTATGACCTGGTTAGAATTCTGGGTTTGCTACTTCCTAATAAGCTGGTTCTAACCCTTTAGTGCCTCTATTGCCCAGTTACCTCCTGTCCAAGAGGAGAGTCAGACCTACTGCTTCACTCCAGCCTGTAAGTTACTGATCGCGGGGCTGGCCATCAGGTAGAGGCTAACGGTGTATCTGTGCAACTCAACACAAAGGCAAGAGATGGGGCTGCACACACTTTGAGCCTAGCGTGTGTGACACTGAGCCAGTCCAAAGCAACAGTCCAGAAAAGGCTCGGTCAACATACAGGAGAACGTGAGTTTTCAGGCGACTAAGTTCAGAGCCCAGACTGTTGGTTGGGAGAGAAACGTATGCTGAAGCTATACTTGTTTGTTTGTGTCTTTCCTTCCTCTCCTCCAGCTCTCCCAAGTTTATTTTGGTTGGAAACCAGGCCCACCCAGGGGAGCTAACCAAGCAGCCAATCCTCCAGCCTTTTCCTGTCTCCAAGCCTCAGACTGGCGGGACCCTCCCTCCCGCCCTGTTGGCTCTCAGGAGTCACTTGAATGGCTGGGTGCCCTGCTTCAAGTTTCCAGCTTCCCCCAAATGATTTCTAAGCCCTGGTATCTTGGTCCCTAAGCCTGCTCCTAGAATGCTGCCTTTCAACTCCTCTTCCTCCCTCTCCACTCCATTAAAAAAAAAAAACAAAAAACAAAAAACCTCTCCAACCCTGTGGTAATAAATTCATACAAAGAGAGGCTTTTGTTTGTTTGATCTCAGAAAGCTACGGACATGGTTCTTCCCGCAGTCAGTTCCTTGTCGGCGCCCTGGCCGGTTGGAAAGTGTTGCTCTGGGTGGAAGGAGCCAAACCACATCACTTCAGAGCCCTGTGAGCTGAAGCTGGAGCGACAGCTGCTGAATGTGGGCTCTGCTCAACCCCCCAGGCTGGGTCCCCGCTGGGAGATTGCCCCATCCCTGCCCCACAGCATCCCTCCGCTGGCTTACCTCTGCGCTCAGCGCATTACGGAGTTCACTGCATGTCAGTTGTGCAAAGTGCTTCGTTCTTGGGCCAAATTAGGAAGGAACATGTCCCAATAAAAAAAATAGGAATATCCTACTCTTTAGATCAGGGGTCAGCAGACTATAACCTGAGGGCTGAATCCAGCCCACTGCCTGTCCTCATAAATTAAGTTTTACTGGACGATGCTCATCCACTTAGGCATTTTCTGTGGCTGTTTTCATACCACAAGGTGTGCTGGACAGCTGCAAAGGAGACTGGCCCCCACAGTCTGAGATACTTACTAACCTGGCCCCATTCAGATACAGGGTGCCAACCCCTGATTCAGATGTAGAGATGCCAGACATGAGCAATCCATTGACTACAGCCAAATAAATTATCTAGATTTCTTGTTTCCTCTGAAGCATGTTTTTTCCCGTAGATTTTATGAAGATCTATTTCATTTTTAAATTAAAACCACAGTATCAATAGAAAAATCTTGATAAGCTAGGAAGGTCTCTCTATGAACGTGGAGACTATTCATGGAAGTTTAGGACTAGAAAGAGAGGTTAGATCACATCTAATCTGATCTCATCATTTTGATGTGATGTGGGCCAGGCACAAATGGTCAAGCAAGAATTCTTGAGATGCTTTGGGTGCAAAAGGGTGTTTTTTTTAAAACTTTAAATTTATTTTATTTTTTTAGTGTTCCCAGATTCATTGCCCATGCCCCACACCCAGTGCTCCATGCAATACGTGCCCTCAGTACCCACCACCAGCTCTCCCATCCCCCCACCCACTCCCTCCAAGTCCCTCAGTTTGTTTCTGTGTCCAAAGTCTCTCATGTTTCGTTCTCTCCCTGAATTACCCTACTCCCCATTTCTTTTCCTTCTCCTCCTGTCCTCTACATTACCCCTTATGCACCACAACTAAGTGAAACCATGTGATACTTGACTTTTTCTACTTGGCTTATTTCACTCAGCATAATCTCTTCCAGTCCATTCCATGTTGCTACAAAAGTTGGATATTCATCCTTTCTGATGGAGGCATAGTATTCCATTGTATATATGGACCACATCTTCTTTATCCATTCATCTGTTGAAGGGCACCTTGGCTCTTTCCACAGTTTGGCAATTGTGGCCATTGCTGCTATGAACATTGGGGTACATATGGCCCTTTTCACTACAAACTCAAAATGGATGAAGGACCTCAAAGTGAGGTAGGAATCCATCAAAATCCTGGAAAAGAACATAGGCAGTAACCTCTTTGACATCGTCCACAGCAACTTCTTTCAAGACACGTCTCCAAAGGCAAAGGAGAGAAAAGCTAAAATGAACTTTTGGGACTTCAAAAATAAAAAGCTTCTGTACAGTAAAAGAAACAGTCAACAAAACAAAGAGGCAACCCACAGAATGGGAGAGGATATTTGCAAATGACACTACAGACAAAGGGCTGGTATCCAAGATCTATAAAGAACTATTCAAACTCAACATCCAAAAAGAAGATGAACACATCAAAAAATGGGCAAGAGACATGAAGAGGCACTTCTCCATAGAAGATATACAAATGGCTAACAGACACATGAAAAAATGTTCATTGTCACTAGCTATCAGGGAAATTCAAATCAAAACCACACTGACATACCACCTTACACCAGTCAGAATGGCCAAAATTAACAAGTCAGGAAACCACAAGTGTTGGAGAGGCTGTGGAGAAAGGGGAACCCTCTTACACTGTTGGTGGGAATGCAAGTTGGTGCAGCCTCTTTGGAAAAGTGTGGAGATTCCTTAAAAAATTAAAAATGGAACTACCCTATGACCCTGCACTTGCACTACTGGGCATTTACCCGAAAGATACAGATGTAGCGAAAAGGTGTTTTTATTAAAGCATGATGACTTGACCTGTGGGCAGAAAGAACCGCACTGGGATCGTGAGGGGCTGTGGATTGTGTGCTTTTAAATGGGGAGGGGTGGAGACAAACATTTTCAAGAATTTTCATGTGTTAAAGGAGACTTACAGGACCCTGGACATCTGGTCAAGCTGAGTTGCTGGATTGGCAAAGCATAACATTAAGACAGTTGTGACTTCTTTGAGCATCGTCACTGTGCGTGTCTCAAGTATCTGTCGATGGGCTTCAAGTTGTAAGGAAATTTAATTTTATCTACACTTCTTTTGCCTTTGTTCTCCTCATCAATTTGATAAGCTGAAGAAACTAAGAACTTAAAGATGACTGTGCCTGAAGTCCCATGACAAGTTATAGCTGTCACAACCCATAACCTGGGGCTTCTAACTTCATGCCCAGGGCTTTTTGCAGTCAGGTTAGACCAGGGGGGAAAAAAAAATCACTGAGCAGAGCTAATGGTTGCTGCTATGAATTCAGATAACCAACCTCAGCTGGGCGGGGCGGTCAACATTGCCCTGAAGTCCTACTAAGTGTCTCTGTTCACATATTCTTCTACTTTCTGTAATGAGTGTTTCAGACTTCATCTTCCAGAAACCTCTGTCATCCCCCTGTCTTCCATTGTTTTCATCCAAAAAATTCACTTCCTGCTCTAGAGAAAATGAAACTTTTCACACACAAACTTGAATCGTCCTGACACCAAACACATAGACCTCCTCTCCTCCTCCCTTGCAATAGGAGACTTGTCCCTTCTCTGGATAGAATCCCTGCCCAAGAATTTTTCAGGATCAGTTAGCCCTTCTTTCTCTATCTTTCCCTTTTTCTCTTCTCTTCTCTTCTCTCTTCTCTTCCCTCTCTCTCTCTCTTCCTCTCTCATATATTGCATCCTTCTTAACGGTTTTTAAACATGGTCATGTTCTCTTAAAAATTTGCCTATCATCTACCTGTCCCCTGCAGCTAACTCCCAATGATTTCTTCTCTCATCTGCAGCCAGACTTCTCAAAAGTGTCATCGATGTGCTCTCTGGGTCCTCATCTCTCACTTTCTTCAACGTGATCTGTCTGGTTTCAGAACCCCTCTTACTGAGCAAATGACACTCATTAAGGTCATTGATGACTTCATGTTATTAGATACCAGTGAACATATTCCAGGCCTCATCTTACTTGACTTCTCGGCAACAATTCAACACCACTGATCACTCTCTCCTTCCTGACATGATACTCTTCCCTTAGATTCCATGACACAAAATTCTCCAGGATTTCTTTGTGTCCCACAGACCCTCTCTGCTAACTCACTTACTGCTCAGATTCCCACATGAGCACACATTTTCCTCCTGACTTGGAGGAATGTTAGAATTCCTTAAATGTTGATTGTAGATGCTCCTCTTTTTGATCTATTTGCAATTGTAAAGCATATCATCCATGTCAATGCTTTCACTGACCATTTATTTATACACAAATGTAGGCCTCTTCTGACTCCTTCAACACAAACGATCACAGCAATTTTTGAAAGGCAAATCTAATCATCTCTTCCTAATCATCACTTCCTCTACCTAAGAACCTTCAACCTATACTAATTTAGAATAAAAAAATATAAAATTATGCCTGTGGCCTAAAAGGCTCTGCCTGATTAGCCTCCTATATACTTCCCCAACCCCGTTTCATCCCATGCTCCCTACCCTCACTCCTCAGCCTGAAGGGGCCTTCTCTCATCCCTTATATGGGCCAGGCTCTCTCCCCATTAAGGAATGAGGTTATGCACACTCTATCCCTATGCTTGGGATTGCCTTTCTGCTCCCTTTCACCCAGCAACCCCTACTCACACTTTGATCTCATCCCTATGGGCACTTCCAGGACTCTCCTTCCCCTCATCATTTCTTCTTAGACTTCCTTGACTAAGTCAAAGCCTGCCTGTTAGTCTGTCTCTGGTAACAGCTGATGGAGCTTTAATTCTACCTTGAATTGCATTATTAACTTGATTAGTATCTGTTCTCACCCCAAAGGCAGTCAGCTCCATAAGGACAGAACCCATGCATTATTTCTGTTCTATACTGTGTGCGTAGCAGTGGGTAATTAGTGTAGGTACTCAATAAATATTTCATGAGAGAACATAGCAAGGAAGGAAAGGGGAGAGAGTGCATGGATAGACAGCTGGACAGACAGAACATTTTTGAGCTTAGATATTATGCTTTACCATACAGTCTAGGCTGACAGGATGAAAATCGTGCAGATTTTCCACTAAGAGCAAGGGAAGCATAAGCACTTGACAACAATGGGATCTCAGCAGTCAGTATCTTGGTGGACATCTCCATACCCCTCTTACACTCTTCCCACGGACGCTCGATTTCTTTGGGAGTATAGTAATAACAACAAGTGCAGTGTGTGTTTCTTAACTACCACAGAGATTTCTGAAATGCAAACTTGTGGGTTCTGATTCATACATGTTGTGAGGGAGGAAAAGCCAAGCTGTCACAGGCGCATAAAAGTTCTGCATTCTTCTTCACTGTGACTCTCCATGACTAATGTCATTAGCCAACCACAGAAACTAAGCCATTGGTCATAGGAAAATAAAAATGGTGTATGTGCCGGTTGTGTTTGGCATAGAGCCTTTGTTTGGGCGGATGCAGAGGCCAAAGATCCCTAGAAGGAACGGCGTTATAGCAGGCAGTCTGGTCCAAAGAACTGAGCCCTTTTTGAAACAAATCAGCACCCTATAATAATCAATTCAATCCAAATTATTAAGCATTTTCTTAAATGCCTGAGAGACTAGAACCCTTGTGTTGACTCCTACACACTTAAGTGCAATCCTCTTCAATAGTGATCTTAGAAGGGAACATATTTATTTTAGTGACACTGCCCTTACTCTAAATTATTTGCAACTCCTCTTTGGGACTGCCTTCGAGGCCAAGAGTATGTTATTAAATGCATCCTCAGGCTTTTAAGAGTTAATTTGAGTTTTAGAAAAATCTAATGTTATAAAGAATCAAGTCTGGTGAACAGTCAGGAATCAAGCTGAGTAATATAGTATTTCATCCAAATAAATTTAAATCCAAAATGATACAGATTTTCTTATATGGGGAACATTAAAAAAAAAAAAAAGATCTAAAGAGCCAACTGGATCTCAATGAAGAGTTCCAGAAATGTTTCAAGAAATAGAAAACATGCTTAGCTTCATCAGACGACAGGGCTTACAAGTTCTGATGTATTTGTTTTAGAACTCAATCTCATTTCTTTAGAGATTTGAACTGGCCATCCCCCAGGCCAGCCTTGGCCAGCTACATGTGTTTTATTTGGATGATGTGAGGGTTTTCTTTAACAATTGAATAAAGATTTTAAAATCAAGAGATTTCAAGTACAAATTTGGATATCTGATGTCCTCCAGAAAATCTTAAGTTTTGGCAAAATTATTCCCACAGCACTACAGCAGAGTCACTCCTGGGTCAGATTACCTGCCCCCTCCTTTCTAAAGGAAATAGCCTGTGTTCTTCACTCCCATTATCATCTGCCCAGACCTCACTAATGATGGCTGCACCCCTCCTTCACTGGTTATTGTTCGATAGGACATTTGCTTGTTTAATTGCCTGTGCCATCTCTCTGTAGATTGAAAGCTGATGAAAGAGGGGATTCCCCCCCCCATGTGTTTGTTCACTGCCGTATCCTCAGTGTCTGGTGTGGGGCTCGTCCTAACACATATCTGCTGAATGAATGAATGTCTAGCCGCTGTGGGCACGTGCATTTCCAACTCCCCTTTAAAGTCAAACTTAGTAAACAAGAAGATTTTAGGTATAAAACGAAGAGCATTTTATTTCTGTCATGTTGCATCTAGTCTTCACGACAGTTTTGTAAAGTATGCATTACTGAATTTTCCTTCGAGTTTCTCTACCTTTCTATTGTATTCATTTCATTGTATGGTATCATCTCATTCTTTTGAACAGATACTAAATTCTGTACATAGTTTAGAATCTAAAGTGTAATTATGCTAACAAGACTGCAGTGAGGTCTCCCTCCAACCCCTATTCTTAATCATCAAGGCCAGCAATGGTGCCCATTTCTTGGGTGTCCATGCATAGACGTCCTCTGTATACACACCTATATATTCTTTCTCTTTGCATTAATACATGTCTCATTCCATGTACACCATTATGCACTTTGCTTTTCTCATTTAACAGTATTTCCTTTTTTTAATATTTTATATATTTATTTGAGAGACAGTGTGAACATGTGAGTGGGGGGAAGGGCAAAGGGAGAGGGAGACGGAAAATCCCAAGCATACACCCCGCTCAGCAAGGAGCCCAGTGCAAGACTTGCTCCTACAACCCTGATATCATGAAATTGAGAGTCTGTCACTTAACCAACTGAGCCACCAAAGCGGCCCTAATAGTATTTCTTAAAGTTTATTCAGTAGCAACTCATAAGGAGTTACATCATTTTTTTTATACTCATATAGCATTCTATTGGTAATCATTAGATCCTTCACTTACCTGGTCCCTGTTGATGGATATTTATGTTTTTACATATCTCCTTTTACAGTTGTTCAAGATATGGGTGTTACAGGTGTTTGAAAAGAAAGATTGTGGTAGTTTCTATATTTTACACCATAGTTAGAAAGTCTCCCCATTTGAAAGCTATGAAAGAATTCTCATGTCATTTTTTTCCCTAAGACTTTGATTTTTTTACATTTAAATCTTTCGTCTACTTGGCATTTAACCAAGTCATCTTCTAAGGTCTAAGATACGAGTTATGGATTCCACGTTGACTTTTTGTCCTAGGTGGTCTATTGGTTGTCCCAGCTCCATTACGTGAATAAGTCAACTTTTATCGTATTCTCAGTTTCCATATAGTGAGATTTCTAAACTTTATTTTCTAAACTTCTATCCTGCTCCATTGATCTGTTATCTACTCCTGCACTAATCCTGATTGTTCTAATCATGAAGGCACTATAGTATGTTTTAATATGTAATAGGGCCAATCCCCCCTCATTTTTCTTTTCAAATTTTGCACATATTTAATATTACGTCAAGATAATATTTACATAGTCTTGCTTCTCTGTGGGTTTTTAAGTTGTCAGGAACAAGCAATGAATATCATCACATTCCATTTTGGCGTTCTTCAAGATCAAATACTTTTTTACTCCATGGACTTACTACTATCATTAGTAATTTTAGTGCTTCTCGTATTAAGCCATCCTTGCTTACCTGGAAATAACTCTATTTTATCTGCTCTGTGGTTCTTTGGATTGTTCCCAAGAGTTATTTACTGATATTTTGCTTGAGATTTTTCCATCAATAAAAATAAATGATCTGGGTAGATTTCTTTTTTTATGCTGTCTTTTTCATATTTTTGATATCCTATTATACTGGTTTCAGAAAATTCATTGGGAATATTTCTTTTTCCTTTGTGCTTTCAAAAAGTTTCCATAGCTCTCTTTTTTTGTCTATAAAATAATCCATACATGAAATAATCTGAATTTGGTTCTTTCAGGGAAGGGTAGGGGAATTCTTTTACACTATTTACTTTTTTCCATGATTATTAGTCTGTATGGGCTTGTCTTTTATTTATTTTGTTACTTTATATTTTTTAAGAAAATGAGTTAATCAAGGTCTTTAACTTATTTGCACAAAGTTATTCAAAGTCATCTATTATAATTGTTCTAATTCTCACATCTGTAACTAATTCTTTTTTTATACCTAATTTTGTGAATTACTATTTCTCTCCTCTTTTAATTAGGTCAGTTGATACTTCACCTATTTATTGTTTTGTCTTTGCTTTTCCCTAAGAATTAACTTTTGGTTATCTTTATTCATAGTTCTGTTACAGTATTTTCTAACTCAATAAGCTTTCTGACTTTTCAGCTTGTCTTTACTCTGCATTCTTTTTCTAATATACTTAATGTTAAATACATTATGGATTTGGGGGTTTTCTTCCACCTTTACTGAGGTATGATTTATGTATGTACATGATTTTATTTTTTTGTTTTTTTTATTTTTTTAAAGATTGTATTTATTTGACAGAGGGAAACACAGCCAGAGAGGGAACACAAGCAGGGGGAGTGAGAGAGGGAGAAGCAGGCTTCCCGCTGAGCAGGGAGCCCGATGTGGGACTCGATCCCCGGTCTCCAGGATCATGACCTGAGCCGGGTCAGAGGTAAACAGCCCTTGCCGGAGAGATCCAGTCCCAGAGCAGAAAAGACAAGCTGTCCCCGGTCTCCAGGATCATGACCTGAGCCGAAGGCAGTCGCTTAACCAACTGAGCCACCCAGGTGCCCCTGTACATGATTTTAAAATGTACAATGTTATGACTTAATATATGTATGTTATGAAATAATTACCACAATCAAGTTAATTAATGTATCTATCACTTCATCTAGTTATTATTTATCTCTGTATGTGTATGTGTGTGTATATGTGTATGTGTGTGTATGTGTGTATGTGTGTGTGGTAAAAACACAATCTACTCTCTGAGCAAATTTCTAGTGTACATACAGTATTATTAACTATACTCACCATGCTTATACCTCAAAGAAAAAGAAAAATAATAAACTAAGTTCAAATTTGGCAGAAAGAAAGAAATGATAAAGATAAGAGCAGAAATAAATGAAGTATAGAGAATAAAAAGACAATAGAGGGGTGCCTGGGTGGCTCGGTCAGTTGGGCACCTGACTCTTGATTTCAGCTCAGGTCATGATTTCAGGGTCAGGGGATCGAGCCCTTCATTGGGCTCTGTGCTCAGTACACAGTCTGCTTCTCTCTCTCCCTCTTCCTCTCCCACTGCTTGTATGTGCTCTCGCTCTCTCTAAAATAAATAAATAAAGTCTATTTTAAAAGGCAATAAAAATATCAACAAAACCAAGAGTTGATTTTTTTGAAAGATAAACAAAATTGTCTGTACTATAAGTAGATTAACCAAAACTTTATACCAAAATGTATAAATTTAGGTTGTTTATATGAGATTTTTTATATAAGTTTATATGAGTTTTTTATGGGAGGACTTTCTTGGTTTTTCTTTTTGTATGTTTCTGCTTTTCTTTTTCATTTTTAAATTTCTAAGTTGATTATATTGTAGAAACATCATTTTGCCTCAAACTTTGGGGAATTTCAACTTTGGGGAAGATACTTTATCACCTACTGGTCACATTTTATAATTATTTGGGTTTATTTCTATTATTCTGTAATTATTGGGTTTTTCAGCTATAAGATTTCATAATACTGCTAGATTAACATTATTAATAATATTCTGATATTCTTTCTTGTTTTATACTTAATCTTTCAAAGAATGCAAGGTATGTTAAAGTCTTCAACTACTGTTGTGTTTCTATTTATTTTGCCTTGAACCTTCTGCAGTTTTTGACTTCATATACTTCAGTGCTATGTTACTTGAAGCCTAAAGATTCCTGATGGTTATATTTTCTACCAGATAAATAATTTTAAGGCAGACGGTGACTGAAATATTAGACCACCAGATGGTTAATACCACCCTCAATTTGTTGAAACAAATCTCAAAACCAAAGACTTTTCAAGGGTACAGGGAGTTGGTGACAGGTGCACCTATGAATGAACCAAGGATAAATGAGTGTGATAAGAAGATATTTTATTAATCAGGAAAAGTGACATGAGGCTATATGCTTGGTCTTCTCATCACTTCTTCCTGGAGTTTGAGTCTTGCTGTAAATATTGTGAGAAAGGGGCAGCAAGTCTGTCATATCCATGTATCCAGCAACTAGCACAGTATTCTGCCCTGTTTGTGGTAGACACTTGGGAAGTAGTTATGAATGAATGAATGAATGAATGCAGAAGTACCCCAAAACCAACTATGTGTTACAGACCAGGGTAACTGGTACCAGTATTCATCCCACCTCTGCATCCAAACATGCCACTCCTTACAGAGCAGACTGTTGTGTTCTATATTCCTTCAAAAATTTTCATAGACCTGCCCCAGAAGCCCATTCATAATACACTAAGCACTCCTCCTGAATGTGTACAGATTTCTTACGTATTTTATGATCCTCACTGAGAAGGTATAACAGGCATACCAGAGTTGGGCGCCTGTAGCCAGGCCGTTGTCTAGTTTCCGGGTCAGAGGTAAACAGCCCCTGCCGGAGAGATCCAGTCCCAGAGCAGAAAAGACAAGCTGTCCTCATGATGAAGCGAAGTCACATCCTTTTGGGAGTTGAGTTCCTCACGTTGCCATGTGAAAATACTAGGGACCAAGTGTCATTTAAAAATAACAAGTCTTTTAAAATCTGTAGCATTATGGGGGAAGACTAGAAAGAACAGGTCAAAGTATTAGTGGTTAACTCTAGGACAGGTTTTCATTTTTTTATCTCCTTTATACTTTTCATCTTTGCAAACATTTTCATCTGAACAGTTATTTTTCTCATGCTTTTAAAAAAAAAATTTAGAAATGTAATCCTTTGAAGTCTTCCACTCTCACTGTGTCTCAGCTCAGGGATTTGTCATTTCTCACACCCGCTCAGCTCTTGGCTGGAAATACTACTTTCTCACACTTAGCAGGAGTGGCTTTGAATTCGGTCAGTGCCGCTGGTTCTGGGCTAATACATGGCACGGCATTTGCCGGCTTGCAACATGGGGCGGGTTCACACGCAACTGCCCCGGTCCAGCCAAGAAAACAGAATCCCACTAGGCTGTTCAAACAGAAGGATCTGGTACACAACTGGTCGTTGCGCTGGTGCTCAAGCACCAAGAGAGTAAAAAGGAAGGCTGCTGCGAGAAGCAGAGGTCACCCTTAGAGACGCGGTTACTGGGATCCAGCTCAGAGCAGTGGTCCTGGGGAGCTGGCCCTCAGAGCGCTGGGAAAGGGCTCCAACCCAGCTGCTGCTGGAACCTCTGTGGGACAGAGACTGCTTCCCGAAAGGCCAAAAGACAGAGGAAGTTCTTGCTAGTAGCTGTTGCCGGGGAGTGCTCCGGAGGGGAAATGGAGGGGTGTGGTCATGAGGTCCAGAAAAAGAGGGAAGTGCCTTCTCTCCTCTCAGCTTCCCCTCTCCCTCTAGTGCCTCCTATTGGCAGAATCAAATACAATACCCACTGGCAAGGGACTGTAGGAAAGAGTTTGCAAAACCCCAGCCCCAGAATCACAGAGCAGAGAATAGAAGGGGGGCTTTGGAGCTGAGGGGCCACTGGTCACCAAGTGGCAGTCAGCTTTTGGGCGGGAAAGTCGGCCGTGTTTGTGAGGAATGGTCAGCCTGCGTTGTCCATTGTACTGTTCCAAGCTCTCCCTTTGAGCGACGACCAATGTCCCATTTCCAGCTATCTCTTAGCATTTCATAGAAAGCATCTTTCCTTTATTTAGGAACTATTCACTGGTAAGCCCTTTATAAACGTTTCTGGCAGCGTCGATATGGGACGGAGCCTGGTGGCATAAAGAGGTCAGGACTCGGGGGCAGATCATTTTCACACTCTCCTCCCTACTTGGTGGATTTGTAAGGCTTATTCTCCTGAACTCGACTACAGAATAATAGGAACAATATCCTCAATCAAATGGAGCAGCGATTATTAATAGAACTTCTAATTTTCTGAGCAACCACGTAACCTTTATTGAACTCAGAAAATGTCTCACATCTAACAAGAAATGTCTGCCTGTTCTTAGGTAATGTGTGTCTCGCTGATGCTGGGCATGTGAGAGAGTTTCAGACTCATCACGAGTGAACTTTTCAAATCATTTGTGTCAACCTGTCCAAACGCTGTGTTCTAGATATTAAAATTTCAGCTGCCTAATACTCTGAGCTAGAAATTGTATATTTTTTTAAATACCCCATAGGTGCGATTGCCACTCAGCTTTTAACTTCATAGGTAACAATATCGACAATTCATGGTCAGGACCTTCCATTTAGAAAAGATTTAAGCTCAGATTCTTTGAAAACAAACTCGGCTTAGGGGTCAGGGGATGTAACTTTGATTTTCCCATATTCGAGTTTTTACCTTTAGACATTTAACATCGGAGCCTCGGCATCCTTATTTGTAAAAAGATATAATAAAATGAGGGTTGTGAACATTGGATCATATAACCTATGTAAAAAGGTGCTATGAATGCACGGACGGCACCACTATTATTCTTGTGAAAGGCAAACAAGTATAGTGGTTCACAGCCTAAAGTCTGGATCCACAAGACTTAGGTTCAATTCTGGGCTCTGCCATTTAAAAATCTTAATGACCTTGGGCAAAGGGGTCACATCTGTTTACTTTAGATTCCCTGACTGTGGAATGGGGATGGGACCACCTACATCATAGATTGTTGAGAATATTAAGGGAGGCAGCGTATGGAGGACATTTGGCAGAATGCCAAGCACGTAGTAAGCATGTTACACACTCATTACATGTTATCACTATTATCACCGTCATAATCCTCATTTTTCAGGGAACCATATAGACATGTTCAGGGGCATGGTGAGAAATATATTAACATGGTAACATAAATATCATATTCTTTTTTTCCTCTACTCAGTTTCACTGAATACAAATTGAAACTCTATATTTGTAATAGATTTCACTACAAAGCCAAGGCCCATGTTGGGTCCAGCTTGCCTTTGCACTAGAGCTAAGAAGAGCTCCAGTAGCTCTCGGTACACATTCATGCATTTCATGTGGGATCTCAGTATGTATTTGGTGTTTTAGAAACTGGCTGACTTCTCTTCTTCTGGAAATCTTAGTTTTCCAACCACTTGAATTTATTTCTCCTGAAAATCCTCTGCTTCACTTCTGTCTCTGGCCGGAAAAATCAACAAGGCAAGTTGGTGACCAAGGCCCAGTGTCTTTCGTATAAGAAAATGGGTATGCAAGTGGGTCTTGTTTACAATAAGCTTTTTCATAACCCTAGAGATGTTACAACAGAAGGGTACCAAATCACATCCATTAAAATGACCATTTTTTGGATAAAAACTATGTTTTTGAGGGAAAGTAGAAAATTATTGATTTAAATATTCTCTCACAGAGAAAACATTAGTTGGAGTCCCAACGAGAATACCTAAATGGTATTCATTAATTGTTTCAACACTGCTCAAAATAGTCAGTTGTACAAATGCTACTACTGCCCTCCGAGAAGGGGGTTATCATCTCATCAAATCTACATGGTAGCAGGCTAGAGAATGGAAATCCCATGGTTTCCGAATGTTGCCAACTCTTTTGTAAAAAATTGTTGTGCGCTGACAAATAATATGTCTAATACTGTTCCCTTTTTGTAAACTGCAACCGTGCATGGAGCAAACCAGGGTCTGCCCAGATCACAATGACACTAGTCAACATTCTTCTCCCTCACTCCCCTTCGCCCACCGCAGCACGGCAGGAAGAGAGGGTGCCCGGTCCTCCCTCATGGGGCAAATAGCCAGGACCCGATGCCGTCAAGTGAGACATAACAATAACAACTCACATTTACTGAGCACTTACTACATGTAAGGCTCCACCCTGCGTGTAACAGAGGCAGGAATTCCAGAGACATGAACACAGGCCTGGCTCGTGGGAGGCACTTGGTAAATGCGCACTTGTCTTGTATCAACTCATTTATTCCTCTTAACATCTCTGTAAGAGACATCCTGTCCTTTTCCCACAGGAAAGTGTACAAAGTTACTAAAACAGGCTGATGTAGATAGTCTGTCCAAGCAACCAGATTGCATGTTCAGAATAGTTTTAGCGCAGTCACCCGTCCTATGCACAACCTCGGCTCACAGCTGGAACTTGACCGGGAAGACAGACACGGACCCCATTGCAAGGATGTCATAATGGCTTGTGGAGCATCTATGTCTTGAAGCATTGGGGTTTTAGAGGGGTGACTCTTTCTCCCCCACACGCTTTGCCTCCATGACCTTTGCTCTTCTACTAGAGTACCAAACACAACATCCTCTAATTAAAATTATGTTCTGTCATCTCTACTGGGAATGAGGAGGGCTGAGTCATCCCCGTGCCCATCATGGCACCCAGCTGAGAGATGTGCATATGGCTGGTGGGAAGCACTGTCTCAGCAATCAAGAGCACTTGCTCTGGCTTGGTATTCAACTCCTCCTCTCACCAGCTGGGGATACAGGGCAAGTTTCTCTGTCTCTAACCCTCTGTTTCATCAATGAGCAGAAAGCAGCTGTGTCTCTTCCTTTAATTTGGCTATTGATGAGATATTGGCTGTGTCCTCAGGAATTTCCTGGAGACCTAGAAGTCCCCCAAAACTCTTCCTACATGGTAGCATTACTCACATCTTAGAAACTGCTAGTGAAATGGTTGAAGGCAGGACTGGGAGCAGCCTTCCAACCTTTCAACCAGACCCTCTGTGCTTAGGCAAGCTCATGTCAGGATTGTGAGCAGAGAAATGGGCAGGTGAGCAGAAGGAAGGTTTTGCCTTTCCTAGCCTAATGGGGTGTGCTGTTGAGCTCCCTGGGGGATGGAGAATGGTCCTCACTGAGCTGTTGCCATCTATCATTTTAATCATAACATGCTGTCGCTGTTCCATACTGTTCATAGATAACCAGAACATCAGTGAGTTGAAAGAAGGTTCACAGCGTCGCTAGCCAAGCAGCATCTCAGTTCAGAGATACAGACAAACAAAATTCTGTGATGTGTGAGACAAGTGGCCATACACAGATGGCAAATGTCAACACGGCTAGTCTTCCTTGGCATTACAAGTTCACGAGTGTCAAATCTGTATGAAGCGCTGTTTCACACAAAGTGGATGCTTGCTTTCCAAAACTGCTGGTCCTGAAAAAGACCAGAATCTGGGGAGGTGTGGAAGTGATTAAGAGAAAGGCATTTAATCCAAATAAATTACTCTTGAATTAAGCCTTGCTCAAAAATAGTATTCATATTTCTTTACTGACTGATAGGTGTCTCTGGCAACCCGTGAGGGCTAAGGAATGCTTCCCAGCTCTGATTCCGAACTCAAGCTAGGGAAAATGCAGATGACTGATAAAAAATAATAACAGCCTGTGTTTCTTTTTCAGCTTTAGATTTGATGCTCTAGGATGCTTCCGTTAAGTGTGCATTTTTAACATTTTTATTGAGACATAATTCATGCAACAGAGTCCACCCACTGAAAGTGTACAATTCAGTGGATTTTAGTATTTTTTACACAGTCATGCAGTTCTCACCCTAATCTCCTCTTAGGGCATCTCCATCACCCCAAAGACCACTTGCTCCCATTAGTAGTCACTCCTGCCCCTGCACCAGCCAGCCACCCCCACCCCGCACTGCCCAGCCCGAGATAACCACTCATCAGCTTTCTGTCTCTGTGTGATTTTTTTCAACCTAGACACTGCCTGGCGGTCCCTTCCCTTGACTTATAATTAGAACCAAATGATGTGTTCCCTCAAAATCTGTTATTTTTGAGAAAATTCATTTTCTTCATGCCTCACTGAGCCTTCCCTCCTCTATTCAGTCCCCATCTCTACCACCACCTATGAAAGAGAACAGCATTCTTCATTTCATGAGTATTTATTAAGGGTCTGCCATGTGCCACACACTATCTGAGCACTTGGGATAATCAGTGAACAAGACAAAGACTGCTGGCCTCAAGGAGCTCACCTCCTAGCACAGGGACACAGAACAATAAGCACCAAGAAGAAGAGACGCAAATTGTGCAACATGTTGAGACATGCGACATACTATGGGAAAAGCAAGAGTGGAGCAGGATGGGGGTCTGGGGAAGGCAGTGCACAGAGAAGGGGCAAGCCAGCATGGCGCAGGGTGGTCAAGGTAGGCATCCCTGAGAAGCTAAGGTTTGCAAGACTTAATGGAGGTGAGGGAGGGACCTAAGCAGTTGCTTGGGGGGCAAGCATTTCGGGCAGAGGAACAATCCCAGTGCAGAGTCTCTGTGGTGGGATCAAGGATAACATGTTCCAGGAACAGCAAGGAGCTGGTGAAGCTGAAGTAGGGAACAAAGTAGGAGGCGACGACGGAGAGTCAACTGGGGCAGATGAAGGGCGCCCCAGCGGTGCTTCAAGTAGAGAGCTCCCCCACTGACTTATATATTCTCAAAGGACCACTCCAACCACCATGTTGAAAGGAGATCCAAAGGGAGCAAGAGCGGAATAGGGAGGCCCTCCCACTTCAGAGCGGTAGTGTTCAACCCTGGCTGCACATCTGAACCCGTTGGGCAGCTTTACAAAACTAAGGCCTGAGCTTGAGCTGGTTGAGGATAGAGCCTGGGCCTTGGGACTCTGCAGACCCACTCAGAGTCACTCAGGTGATTCGGTACGTAGCTCAGGTTGGCATTAGTGTGAGGAGCCCTAAGCGGTCGCACCGGGTCCACTTCGCAGCTAGAAAACAAAAACCCACAGCTGGCCCTGGCCACCCCTGGCACAGCTGTGCTGAGAGGGGAACAGAGACCTCACGGCTGCGGCAGGGCCAGGATCAGAGCAGTAGGCAGTGTTCAAAGAGGCTGAGGTTGCATGAACTTGGGGAACAGAACTTGAGGACGTCAGTCTCCTTCTTTGACTGGATCCAAACGTGAGCCTGAATGTGAGAGCCGAGCTTTCTCTCCGTACTTGAAGAGGACTTATTGTCATCTATCAGGGCAGAATAGAAGGATAAGATTTGAACCTCAGGAAGTGGGTATGTGACTCATTCAACTGTCACGGTGTGCCTGGCATTGTGCGAGGAGCGGCTGGTGAAAAGATAAGGTCTAACCATCCTTGCCCGAGCCAAATGGCTCAACATGAATGCCGTATAAGATTTCAAAATGTGTTATTTGTGGGGAGCCTTTAAATAAGGTGGGGGGGAACCCCTCAGTTGCATATCTGAGCTGTTGGCATTTCTAATGCAGAGGGATGAATAGAACATTATTGTGTTGTATCGGCACAAGTACAGCAGGGAAAAAAAGATGCCTGGAGCCGCCGTGAGCTGAGCATGAATCAGCAATCTCATTCTATTGTTCAGAAAATAATCACAATGCTGGGAGGATGGAATTTAAGAAACATGCAGAAATGCCTCCCCCTACCCCCAGCAGGAAATACACTGGCTAAACCATGGCATCTTGTTTTTTGGCTTCCTGAGCTGGAAGGAATGTAAAAGTCTTGGAGAGAATTTAGGGAAAGCTGATTTATAAATATGGAAAATACAACCCAGAAGAAATGCGAGATGATTTAGCCGCAGCATTGGCACCCTCTCAGGAGTATGGGCCAGAGAGTTTATTCCCTCCCAATCAGGAAGTAGAGCTGCCCTAGCTTCAGTCATTAACTGATCCCTGCAGCAGCGGGTGGGAAGAGGTAGGAGGGTGGTCCCTACTTTTTAGCTTCTGATTGTAGGTAATGAGCAGGCAAGTGGTTCTGGAACGCCTGCGGGCACCAGATTTATCACCTGGAGGGCTTGTTCAAAACAGGGCTGCTGGCCTTACCTCGGAGTTTCTGGTTGAGAAAGTCTGGGGTAGGGCCTCAGCAACTACATTCTAATGTGTTCCTGAGTGATGCTGCCGTCACTCCTGCAGATCTGGGAGTCACTCTTTGAGAAGCTAAGGAAATAAGCACCTGGACCAGGAGAGGGAGTAAAGGTGAGTTGAGTACAGAAGTCCACTGAGAAGGTGCAATGGATTTGTTGCCACTTTTTAAATGTGTTCCCTGGTCCATAGCTAATGGTTTTAGCTGTGCACTTTGGATAAGTCCCACTGGCCATGATTTTGCAGCACTGGGAAGGATGGCAAGAGGCAGGGGCAGAGAGTTCTCTCCAGGCCTGGAGAGACAGGGCATATCAGACAGGGCATAAAAGAACAGAGCGGTCCAGTGACTCCTAATCACTCACAGCTGCAGGTGAATGGCGTCAAGGGATAAGAGAGTGACAGTAGGGGGACCTAGCCCCACAGTTGTGTTCCTTCTCAAGACATCCTGGGAGTGCCGTGGCAGACCCATAGTTACACAATGGAATGTCTTTGATTTTTAAGGGAAACAGAGCAAGGACTGTCAGACACCATCCACTACTGTTAGGATGCTTGGACCTTATTACTTAACAAATAGAAAGTTTGTTTCTTTTGACCTGGGATCACTGGGAACAAATTACTAAAACATGAATGGTGTTATGAACTGAGAAAGTTGAGATCTCTGTGTCACAGAATCACTGACTCCAAGAGGAGAGATATGTGGACTTACACACTTTCTTCCCAGATCATACATTTGAGTCAGCACATTTGAGGAAATATACATTCTAACTTTCACTTAAATATCAGGGAATAAAAAACATAAGAAAATTCTAACTATGTGAATTTTTCAGGGGCTTTTCCTTCTTATCTCCCACCTAGATGTGCCCATCTCAGAAACCTGCCTCAACCCTTCACTAGGGTTCCTACAGTTATTGTGAAATAACAACTTAAATTCTCATTCAGTGCCTCAGCCCTTCCTTTATGACTTACATGCAATGGATTCATTCTTACAAATTTGAACTAACAATTGCTCTGGTGCATTCCTGAAAATCGTCTTAAAAAAAAAAAAAGATTTTATTTATTTATTTGACACAGAGAGAGAGATCAAAAGTAGGCAGAGAGAGAGAGAGGAGGAAGCAGGCTCCCTGCTGAGCAGAGAGCCCGATGCGGGCCTCTATCCCAGGACCCTGAGATCATGACCTGAGCCAAAAGCAGAGGCTTTAACCCATGTGCCCTGAAAATTGTCTTTAAAACAGACTGCTAAAAGGCAGAACCTAGCCATGTGTGCTGCACTAGGCACATGACACTTCACGAGACCACGTGCCTGTACCTAATGAAGTTGGCCCAAAGGACCTGAACCCAGTGAAGGGGAGAAGAGAGACAATGTAACGTGTATGAAGTATTTTTGAGCAGGAATTCTGTAACTAGTTCCGCTCCTCCTCCCACCACTTAGCCTTTAAGAAGTGGTAAACAATTATAACGATATTTGTTAGGAGAATTCTGTTTTCCTCTTCAAGGAATTTTATGGGCAAATTGGTCTTCATAAGCCCTCCTTAGGGAAGATGATTATTTTTCCCTGAGCATTAAAAATCTGCAAGGTTGGGTGCCTGGGTGGCTCAGTCATTAAGCGCCTGCTTTCGGCTCAGGTCATGAGCCCGGGTCCTGGGATCCAGCCCTGCATGGGGCTCCCTGCTCAGCGGGAAACCTGAAGCCTGTCTCTCTCTCTCCCACTCCCCCTGCTCCCCCTTTCACTCCCTCTCTCTCTGTGTCAAATAAATAAAATCTTTTTTTTAAAAGTCTGCAAGGAGTTCATGGCAGGTTCCAGAGGCAGAGAGCATGAGCTCAGTCTGGGCAGCACCATTTTCCTGGGATGTAGACATTCCCTCTGCCAAACGCTGTCCAGGGTCTGGAGAGCAGGGGGACAGGTGGAGGAAGTGAGTCCCTGTTTGTTGTTGCTTTATCCATCATCAAACACTTTTAAGAAATCAATAATAAGTCATTTGCTTTGGTCCTAATGTTTTATTTTCACATTCTCGTTTGTTGTTTTTCATGCGTGTGTCTTAGTGAGTCACCTAACCACAATTATATATTCAAGCATCTGGTGGTTCTGCGTGGTATCCTCATTCCTTGGGAGTTATTTAATTCCCCTGCCATGATGACTTTCCAGTCCCTTCAACACACACACACACACACACACACGCACGCACGCACGCACGCACACGCACATGCACTTTATTTTCCTTGGCACACGGACGCTACCCTACTCTCCACCAGGTGTCAGTAGAGGCAATTTTAACTGCTCACTTTGGCCAACTCCTGCTCTGTTAGACGTTTCCTCAAATCACCCATCTCCTTCCTCTTAAGAGACCAGCTTCCTTTCTGAAAAACGTTCAGAGATGATGGTCCACCTGCACAGAAAGGTAGTTTGGAGGCAAGTGTGCTGTAAACTTAGGTGACAGTCAAGTTGATGCTCATGAAACTTCTACTGGCTGGTTTCTTCTTCTTGACTTTTCTGTCACTACATTATGTGACTACAAATTGTTCTGAGTCCCATTCAGGGTGACAATAAAGTGAATGTAACTTATGGTTTTAGATTCACATGGGGAGGGTTCTTTTAAAGCTCAGTCTAAGCTCAAGAACCCCACTCCTACCACTGCCTACCACTTAGTCCTCAAAGCAGAAAACAGGATTTTACTCAGGCTGTGGCCCCACAACCTAGCACGCAAGAATTGAAGAATACAACCATGGGTCAACACTCCACTTTAAGGTGGATAACCCTGTCCCCACCCTGGGAATATTGACTCTGGACTCTGAGCATCCCCTGTCTTATTCGGTTGGTAAATGGCAGGACCCCGGCTCTTCCCAGGTGGCAGTGACTTTGCCTGGGAGAGAGAAGGAAAGAGAAGAAGAGAGAAAGGGACCAGGATATGGCATGGACATAGGTTAAAATCAAGAGCAGAAAGGAGCCTCACAAGAAGATTGTTGGATATGAATTAAAAGAGGTGGGTGGGGTGGAAGTCCAGGCTAATCACTTTACCAAGAACAAAAAAATCAACCACAGCAAATTAGGCTCCATTTCAATCACAGATCCTGGTTGTATTATCTCTCTCCCAATGCCAAAACACTTACAGAGACCGCCGAAAATCTCAAATGAAAATTATAGCTTTGACATTCAATAGTCATTTGCTGATGTCTGCTATGTGGGGCCCTAGTTGCTTGCCCACCATATCCAGCAGAGGAATTCTGTCCCTTCCTTCTGCCCCTAGAGGTGATCCACTCAGACCAACATCTGGGCAGCAGCACAAGTACAAGCTCCTACTTTTTTCCACATTTATTTCGCAGCCTTATGTTGCACTTTAAATAGCCCCATTCCCAGTCTAACTGTGCTGGCTTTTTAAATTGTTCCTCTTCTTGATTTTCTCTTACACAACACTGCCAAGTAGGGTTAGTTTTACCAGGTGGAAAAACTGGATCACAGCGTGGTGTGATTTGAATACACCTTGCCTCTGTTCTCTTCTATTTGACCCTTATTACCATCATCATAAATTCAACCATTATATACTCACTTCCTTGGAACCTAGATTTACTATTAAAATGCAAAGACCTCAGCAAAGGACAACTGGGGCTGATTTGGGGACAAATTCATCTGGGTATCCAACCTTCGTTGTTCTCCAGAACAAATTTAAATGACCATGAAAGGTAACCTTGAAAAGAAATAAAATTCTCTTCTGGGAGAAAGGAAAAATGTCACCTCCAATTTGTATTGGTGATGATGGGGTCTAGAGAGGTGGAACTCTGGTTGTATAAGTCTTTAAAGCATCTCAGGGCACCTCGCAGTAGGGGCCAGATGGTAGCTCTAATTTCTCATGACACAGGGATGATTGGGCCTGGCCAGGAGATTAGTAGATCATAATAGTGACTACAATAGTGATGAAACCTTCCAAAACCTTATGTTGATGTCCTACTTTTAAATCTACAAAGCATTTTCAAATCCTCTTGGTCCTCATCATAACCCTAGAGGGTGGGGATTGTGACATTCATTTTACAAATGAGACTCAGAGAGGTAAGGGGCCATCTGAGATGGCCAGCCTACTGAGTTGAGACCCTAAAGCATCTGGAATGGTGCCTGATCTGGGGGTCTTTCCTCTATACCTGGGCTTGAACTTGTTCTTAAAAATGTTTCCCAAATGTCAGAGTCAAAGTTTTGATGGAAATGGGCCTATAAAGGTCAGGGGATAGAAAGAGAAACTCTCGTCGGGAGAGGATGTTCAAACGGGGGCACAAGTCACCGGATGGCTACCCACAACCTCACTGTCCTCCTTGTGTGAGGTGCAGACCACTCTGAAGTGACAGCCATTTGCCTTCACCCAGCTGTGTTTCCAGATACCACAGAGTAATGGCAAGGCCAGAGTGGGGACCAAGTGAGGCAGGGGGTTCTGGCCCCGTTCCATAAATTCCAGCAGTGCCCAATGCCCCACAGTACCAAGTAAACTTAGTAAAAACAATTGTTTGTTAAGTAAACACAACTTCAAGACACATCCCCAAGCATTGTCCTCCACTCATATTGCCATGACCTCTAAAATCCTTCTATTTAGGAAGAATGGATTATCCATGTTTGTTCAATGTCAGGTGAGAGGATGGGTGTGTCCTCCTTTGCGAGCCTTCCTGGTGTTAACAGTCTCAGCTTAGAGTCTGTGGTAACCTAGCATTCTGGCATCTGACCCTTTGAGCTGAAAGAGATTTGCCTGTGAAACCCCACCCCACCCTCCAATGCATGCATGGCTTCCTTGGACAGCCCATGAAGCACCTGTTCAAGTGTTAACAGATAAGCCCCGTATATCTCACTGGAGTTTTTTTGGTTGGGTGGGGGGGTGGTTTGGACACAGAGAGAGACAGCTAGAGAGGGAACACAAGCAGAGGCAGAGAGAGAGGGAGAAGTAGGCTTCCCAATGAGCAGGGAGCCCGATGCAGGGCTCTATCTCAGGACTCTGTATCATGACCTGAGCCAAAGGCAGACGCTTAATGACTGAGCCACCCAGGCGCCCCTTATCTCACTGTTCTGGTGCCTCAGCCACATGATACTCTCGTGCCCTCACTCCTGAGAGGTCCAAGGAGAAGCACACTAAGAAAGATGACCTTGAAAAGGCCACCAACACCCTCAGGAAAGTTTGATGTAAAGACGTGAGGGAAATGTGGTGTTTCATGTTAATTATGTACAGACTATATAAGCAATGACTCACTGGGTCCATATGGAAAGATTTTTCAAGGGGTAATTTTTACAGTTGTCCTTTTAATGTTGTCATTTCTACAGGGAAAAAGGAAACACAAGAGGACAAAACGGTGTGCAGTCTGGGCAACTGCACTGGGGTTTTCCAAGATAGAGTTAGGGGTGTTCTCTCTGGCCTTAACCTAGCTTGCAACCTTGAACACTAAGACAGGAAAATAGCAAAGATCCTGCACAAAGAGATGCCACCAAAGGGGTTAGCGTCCTAAGAATTCCTCTTCCACATTGAAACAGAATTAACTTCCGCAAATTGGGTCGTTCTCTTCAGGACCTTCCCTAGCTCCCTATTTCCCATATGATGAGGTCTGAATTCTATGGCAAACCTTTCAAGACCCTTCCCTATCTGGCCCCTGACTATATTTGCAGCTTCCTTCTTCCTTCTTGGGCATGCTCTTTTACCGCCCCACCCCAAATCATATATCCTGTGCCAAGATGTTCTACCTTTTTTTCTTTTGTTGATCATGAGCCATATTCTTTATTCTCCACCTGGAAAATATCCTGGCTCATTTTTCAAAGCCAAGCTCAAATATCACTGTGGGTCCTGCTCATATAGATAGAATTAATCATACTCTCTTTGGTGCCTCCAAACACATCCTTTATCCCTCTGGTCAATTCTTCTGTTGCTAAGGTACATGCTCATTCTTCACCTAACCCCTCCAGGGGCAGGCAACGTGAATAATTCATCTCAAATGATCCAGAGCTCCTGAGGGTGTCTGATGGCATAAATGGAGTGGCCCTAGACCAAATCCCAGGGTTGAAGGATTCCTATTTAGACTCGATCCTTATTTCTCTGAAACCCATCTTTTTTCCACCCACAAAGGGATCTACTTCTTGTAGGTCCTGTTCACTTTGCCCCTGACGAAAAATAGCTCACACTTTTGCAGGTTTTCTCTGCCTTTACTGCCCATGGTTCTTGGTTACACCGCTTTGAAGACTGAAGAGGTAGACCAGATGAAGAGTAGGGCAACAAAGCAAAGTTTTTGAGCAAAAGTACACAGCTCCTGGAGATAGAGGGGACCCAAGAGGGTTGCCCTTGGAATTTCTAAGTTGAGGAGGTTTTATGAGGTCTTTTGTGGAACTATCTTAAGCAATCAGGGTGAGTCGTGCCAATCAGGGCTTTGGTCATGTATCTGTCTACCTATTAGGTTAGTATCCACATGCTGATGGTCTTTTTTTGCTGACATCTGAGAGCTTATGTCTTAATTGCCTCTTGGCTGTGATAGTGGCAAATGCTTTGTGGTTAATGTTCTCATTTTAGGACATTTTGCAGAAGTCATTTCTGCAAAGACTGCAAAGTGTGGTCCTGTCTAAATTGAAAAACAGGATGTTAGTGCTGTTTTATCTTAGCTGTCCTGACTGCATACTTTCTTGTTGGGATCCCTGGCCCTGACTACCTAACTGTCCAAATAACTCCTAACAGCACATCTCCTTTTTATTTCTATTCAACAGATTGTATTTGTATCAATTTATGCCTTTTCATGAGTTTTTGCATTTTAACAATGATCAAAGCCTAGAGCCAAAACTTAATGTCACATCCACAGGTGGGTTGAATGGGGGGCAGGGGGAGATCCACAAATCCCTTGAAAATATTTGCCAAATTATCTATCCATCTTTCAAGGGGGGGGGCTGTATCTTTCATTATATTCTTTGAGTAGACCAGACCCTCCAAATATTTGAGAACTATGGAACTGAAAGAATGAAACTTTAGAGAAGAACTTTAAGGGGAAGCATGGAGCAGGCCTTTAGCATGTCGCTGGAACCATATCACACACCTGGCACTTGCCTTTTTGCAGAATAAAGACTCTGGTCTTCTCCACAGAGGCTTAATTTGTCCTGAGAGCAAGAGAATCCTGGGGTGAGGAGAAGGTGTGCCTTTGAGCATTTTCTCTTGCCTGGGTATGTGCACCTTCTGTTGAGCAGAGAAAGTCCCCT